>SNQJ01S0065785.1:54038-75408 GCA_010110895.2 Picea sitchensis | reverse complement strand
GTCTCCCGAAAACCAGTCCAAGCCATAGGAAAAGAAGGGTCACGGGAAGACAAAGAAGGACACCGGAAAATGGTGTGATTTCCACAAAAGCCCCTGGCACAACACCGATGAATGTTGCTCAAAACAGTCATTGGTGGCCGAGATCAAAGACAAGGAGCCGAACCCTAATTCAGAATCTGATTCTGAAAATACTGGTAAAGGACAGATCATTGACACAGACCGCACTTCTATTGTCGCGATCACAACAATTCAACCAGAAGAACTAACGGAACCTGAAGAGGGGGAGTGCCTTTTTCATTCACAGATGTGGGTAAAGGGGACCCCACTCCATTTTATTGTTGATAGCGGAAGACAGAAAAACCTCATCTCAACAGAGGTCATCAAATAGTTGGGATTGTCGACAACACCACACCCACAACCATACAACATCAGGTGGCTTCGGCAAGGACGAGATCTTCATGTCAGCCAACAATGTCGATTGTCACATGATATCCAACCCTCCAAGGATGAGGTATTATGTGATGTTTTTCCACTGGATGTCTATGATGTTCTCTTGGGTCAACCATATATGTGGAGACAGCATGTTGTTTATGAGTCTCGACTCCGTAGTGTCATTGTTACTTTGGGGGGTCATCTCTACAGAATACCAGAGGTAGTTCCGACTACTCTTCCACCTAAAAAGTGTCGCAAGGTAGTATCTCATATTGCAAAATTTAGCTTCTTCACAATCTGTTCAAAAGGAGAACAAAATGACACTACAACCACTACAGCCTTTCCCCAAGTACCTTCTATCCAACAAAAGCAGGTCGACAAGGCTGCTGCAAAGTGCAAAGATTCCTTCTGCACATCGTCCTCTCATGTATCTTGACTTGTTGAACAGCCTCAACCTCAACAGGTTTGTGACAGATTTCCACAAATTGAGCAACACGATGTCTCCAACAAGACAAGCAGCTCACCAAGATGCAGATTCAACAAACACTTTTTCCTCTCCCCCGGGAACTCAACGCAATGGAGACCATTGCTTCCTAAGGAAGGAGGATTCATCCAGGTGGATATCGGTGGCCACCCACCTTTTCCGAATGGCTCAAAACAGTTTTCTGGCAATTTTGGCAATTTACTATTTTTACCAGGTTTTAACTTCCGGGGCCATTTTGAGGGCCCAAATGAAGGTTTTCGAGATCGAGGTTCACAATTATAGTGAAAGGCATGATTTAGCCCCCAAAATGAATCTCCTCAACGATACCTTTCCAACGAGCTATCACACGCCTAAAATGGAGATCGTATGCAAAAGTTACGACCATGGGATGTTGATGTACTCACTTACCCAAATGGGGCCTACATGACTTTTGGCGCCTAATCTCCTAGGGTTAGGTTTTTGGATGTCTAGGGTTTTTTGAATTCCTGCTTATTGTAAAAAGACCTTCATAGCCTCATTGTAATCATCTTGTTTCAAATGCGAGTAGCCATCACATCTCTTCTCAGTGATAAGCTGCCACCATTCTAGCGAGTCTTTCACTATGTATTTTTACAGTCTCTGTACATTTCTTTCATTAATAGAAATCATGTATTACTATATATCTATGTTTATGGTTGCATCTCTAATACATTTCTGTTATATTATTGAATATCTGCGATATCTCTGTGCATTTCTTTATTATATCTCAGATCTCATTTCCTGTTGAAAATAATCTGGATCAGTGGTATCAGAGCAGGTTGCTATTGATCGTTTTTTCAGTGCATGTCCCCGATGAGGTCCGAGTATAGCAAGTTGGGTCTCGAGCTTGTCTCTCTTGAAGATAATCACTCTCTCACACCCAAGAAACCCTCAATGCCGGAAGAAAATAAAAACGATGGAGCAGACGGTCCTATCAATCTGTTGCTTGAGCAAGCTCTCACGTGACAAAGAGACGAAATGATGGAGAATTTTTCCCACATCCTTCAACGCTTGCTGATAGTATCAGGCGCATCTTCATCTAGTGGCCACTTTGGAGGCACCTCGCCTTTCAAGGTACAAGTTAATTTTGATATTCTTGTATTTGAAGGACAAATAGATGCAGAAGCCCTAGAAAAATGGTTAACTCTTCTAGAAGGTTATTTCTCTGTTCACAAGTTTTCCGACAAAGAAAAGATCACCTTCGCACTCCTTAAAGCTCTCCCTCATGTCAAACACTGGTGGGAAACTCACTGGGAGCAAAGTTCCACAGAGGAGTCTGGAATATATGGGGCCGATCCCACCTGAGATTTTTTTGTGGATACGGTAAAAGAACAGTATTACCCTGTTGGCAACTATGAGGATGAATACATGAGATGGACCACACTGCGACAAGAGAGGGGCCAACCAGTTCCGGAGTTCACCAATACCTTCCATACCTTACGCACCAAGCTGGGTATCAATGACTGCAAGTGACATTTGGTTCTGAAATACCGTGGGGCTCTACATAGATACATCCAGACTGAAATGGATTTTCTGGACATCTCATCACTCGATGCTGATTATCAATATGCTGTTAAAATTGAGCATAAATTTAAGCACTAGAACAAATGGGAATTCAGGTCTGCAAATCCGCAACAACCAAAGTATGACAAAGATGGCCCTAACAAAAAGTCTCCCGAAAACTAGTCCAAGACACAGGAAAAGAAGGGTCACGGGAAGACAAAGAAGGACACCGGAAAATGGATTTGAATATAAAGCTTATGTGACAAGCAAGAATTAAAAATGTAAAGCACTATTATAATGACATGGTTTTCCTAAGTTTTTTATGACAATGTTGGCCCTTTGTAATAAAGATTTGGACCGAAGTCATTTTACATTCCACAAGGCCAATTGGTCATCATGGGAAAGAGGGAGACAAACTGGAATTACTAGGGTTGATTAGTGTGCCAAAAGGGACAATGTCAACTTGAATAACATAGTATGGTAGCAAGCACAATAGAGATTGTGCACTAACAATGAATGTAGTAGCCATCAAACCCAAATAAAGAGGCAATATGCCATCATTATGTTGATTATTCAAAGGGTAAAGACTTACAAAGTGAGTGAAAAATCAAAGAAGTTACAGTAGAAAAACATGAGTTGATCCATGAGGAAACAACAAGTAACCTAAATGTTCATTGAACAACCAATTAGCCAATAAAAACTATATATGCGTAAAACTTTATGACTTCACTCGTGATTTTGCAACTCCTTGATAACTAATTGACATGATTATTTAGCAATACATAATATGTACTTTCCACACCAAAGGTCCATAAAAAAAACAAACAACATGTATTTTCTTATTATGGAGTAGATATGTGTCACGAATCTACATCTAGTTTTGATCATACTAAACAACTAGAAGATTTGTTTTGCCAAACACCCATACAAGGTATTGATAACCCACAATTGGTAAGATCCTAAGACAATCTTTCATTCAAACCATTACATAATCTCTCATTTTGTTGACAATAATCTCACATAAATTAGATAAGTTTGTTGAGGTACTTGTCCATAGTGGTGTATTTCACATCTAAGCATAACTCACTGGCCTCCACACCATTAGGTTTAATTTCAATATTTCTTTAATCCTTGATCACAAAATCTAAGTGAGTGATTCTTGTGACAATGTTATATGGAAATGGTGCCTTTGCACCACTATTTTGGAAGCAATAAGCCCACCAAGCACTCTTTGAATGACATAATTCTTCCCTGACATCATTTGAGCAACGTTCTCCATGATGGCCAAGCAAAACTGAGGCAATACACAAAGCAAGTACAAATATGTGATTGCATTACGGTAAAAATCAATCTACTTAGTTGGTTTCATAAAGTGCCAAATGATTCATATTCTTTCTTTCTCACAACAAGAACAAAAAGATAAACTAAAACATAGGCTCGAAAATTTGAACAAATTTGATTATTTTTCGCTCTTTGGCATAACAAGAAACTAAACTATATGTAGGAAAACATAAATAAATTTATTCCTTTTGTTTTTTCTTACATGAGAAATTCAACTATAAGCAAGGAAACATAACCAAAGGATTACTTATTTTATTTCCAAGAAAAATCAAGTTTATCTATGAGAAAGAAAATGTAAATGGATTATACATGTTTGTTTTTGTTCTCATAACCAGAAAAACAAAATTGTAATTGGAAAATGTGGAAGAGTTCAACTCTAAGCACACATGCATAAGTGGGATTTATTTGTTTTCTCTTTCTTAAAACATGGACAAGATAAAATAATCTATAGGGGGATTTCTTTCTCTATGAGAAAGAAAAAAACTAAACTAGACATAAGGAAACAATAGAAACTAAACTATAAGCCAAAAAAACATAAAGGTTTTATTCTTTCTTTCCCATAACAAAAGAAACTAAACTATTGTCACGAAAAAATGTAATTTATTCTTTCTTTGATTTTCTTTCTCAAAACTAAAGGAACTATACTTCATACATGAAAATATTAACATAATACTCGAGTAATAAATAATGAACATGGATCCATGTGTTAAATATTGAACATGGAGCCATGTGCTTGTATGTGCCTAGGCCATCTCATCTACACATGAATTTACATTCCCAACATGACATTTAATGTAACTTGGGGTTTGGTTCACTAGGTTTTCAAAATTACTAAAGGGCTTAACAAGCATATATTTGGTCCTAAGCCTAATGAGATGGATTTTTCCATGCACGCTTATCCAACTTCAAGGCAACTTCCTCCTTGTCAATCAAATCATAATCATCAAACTTGCTAGAGCTTTCCCCATTTTTACCCTTATTCAACAACATGTTAGTATTCTCCATCTCACTTAGCTTTGAATTTAGCCTATCTTTCGAGTGTAGGGGAATGAGTGAAACATCAGCCTCTGCGTGGTGCCCTTACACCACATATGACTAGGTTCCCTTGCTACTGCCCTTAGAACCCATTTTCCTCTATAGATGGCTTTCATTATTGTTGTGAGTGTCATTATTAATGTTGTTGTAATGTTTTCAACCCAACAATGGTTCAAATAATAATAATCGCATGGTGATGTTGCTAATCCTACCGAGGGTTCGACTACTTCCAACAATGGGGAGGGTGGAGATAATACAATTGACTTGAGCTTAAGCCATCCTCCAACTTCCTCACTTAACTGCCAAAAACAACACCATAGTATAAAAACAGTGGTTGGATAGGTTGGGTGGCAAAGAAGAAGTGGTGAGTGATGGTTGTAGACATGTGAAGGGTCAATGATGGTAGTTGACAAACATCCGAATGTATGACACACATGGTCTGCTTCATTGATAAACCATGATGAGTTGAATGACAAATTAAAAGCAATATGACAAAGGGTGATTCCATAAGCAATGTGTTAGCTTGTCATTTGAATGAGTGTCTAGGGGAACATTGATGGATGTCTAATGGGTTTAGATGACTATGCATGTTCCAATCAAACATAAACCTCGTCATTAGAAAATGATGTACTCTTGATAAAATGTGTAGTATTATAATGCTACAAAGACCAAAAGTGATGTAGATTTTGTAATCCTTAAATAAATATTGTGTTTCCTCCAATAGCTATGACTCTATATGTTCATGCACATATTTTGAAAGTAAACATATAACATAATTGTGGAAAGCTCCCTACCAAGATTAACATAGGAGATATAGAAACAAAACCTTATGACTCTCTATGTTCATGCACATATTTTGAAAGTAAACATATAACATAATTGTGAAAAGCTCCCTACCAAGATTAGCATAGGAGATATAGAAACAAAACCTTAAAAACATTTCCAATAGAAATATGAATCCAACCACCTACACCATTATATAACATTACAATCATAAATGATAAAAATTGTCCTATATAAAACAAAACCTTAAAAATATTTGTGATAATTATTATAAATTATTTAATAAAAAACCATTAAAAAATTTGTTGTGAAGTCCAATATGTCTGGGAATTTCTCACTTAGTTTCCACTTTGTCTTCCCAAAATACTAAAATGTGTGGGATATTTCATGGGTATGGTTAGATAAAGGAGCCATAACCCAACTAGTATTACAACTCCTTTTGGTAGAATACCACTTAATTTTTATTGGAATATATTAACTATTATACCATATAATTTGTTGACCACATGGCAAAGTTTTTTTTAATTAAAATATTTTTAGGTCCATCATGTACAATTTTTCATTTCCATTCAATTTTCACTTTATAGCCATCGCCCACTCGAGTTATGATAGGAAGTTCCTTCCCTAACGAATAATCTTAACGCAAATAATTGAGCAAAGAATAAATTGTGCAACATTCAATGGAAATTCCATTTTGATTGTAAGAGAAAGTTTACATTGGAAATCCCTTCCATGATGTTGAAAAGTACAATTACGTTTCATATAATATGTTTTAGATTATTTGTTTCATGAGATTTGACCACGTCTTCCAATTCTCTTTGCATTTCTACACTGTTAAGCTTTGACATTGTGCACTTGTAACACTGTAAACTTGTTAAATATCGCTTCAATAATACATATTTTCAAACTCATTAGTCTTTGTGGCCTATGAATATGTTCTTGATCATAGCTCCTTTGATCCATAATTTGAATGAATGGTCCAATAGGAAAGAGAGCATAGTACAATCAAGAGATGAGAACTTATTCAAATACAAAAGGATCAGAATGTGGTAATTCCACATTCTGGTTATCGAACACAAAATTTGGCATTGTAAATAGTCATTATTATTTATTCATTCTATTTTTTAATAATAATGAATAACTTTGTATTAAAAAAAGTTGTTGCCAAACGAGACAACATTGTAATATAAACATAGTATGAGATGACTACTACCTATTAAAAAATTGCAATGTCCTTGTTCCAGAAAACCTTATTGCTACGTATCCAAGTTATAAACCAAAAAACATGGTAGGTATACTACCAGACAAACTAGCAATGTAACAACACAACCCAACAAAACATTACACAATAGTATTAGAAAGTCAGACCATGAAGGGCACCATTTGTCACCAGACTCTCCTTGATGAACTCTACATAACACATGTCCATTTCTGATTGGTGTGCTGGAAAAGTTCCTTCTAAAACAACCACCAACTTTAGATTGAGAGAGTGTTGAACCACATGATCTCATCGTTATTTTTGTCGAGCCATGGGGAGAGGGTTCTCCATTTGAAATAGAAAAAGGAGGGTGAGACTAAAGTAACTCTTGAGGGAGCTTGAGATAACCAAAGATGCATGATACCAATAAGATTACTAACTCCAATTTTAAATTCAAATCTAGGTATTTGCTCCTTTGAATATGCATGAAAGCATTAAATTCTTGCTCAAAATCTTGAAACATCCTTAGTTCGGTGGCTATCTTAACAACAAATTAGTCCCTCTCTTGATATTCCACAAACAACTTTTCCTCCCACACCTCGTTCCAACATCTCAATTGAAGGGTCGAATTCACACCATATTTTTTGAGCCTCTTCTACTCCACGATCACATTGCTTTACATTCCTTCCGACCTCAACTAGATCATGTGATATGCAACAATTTCTTATATATTGGTGATGAACCATTGCTACTATAGTGGGACATGGGAATAATTCCCATGCCTTATTTCTTCAATGAAATGCATTGTCACCTTCCAACAAAGCTCTAGTCCATTCCTCCACCAAATTCTCCCTTGAATCATGACCATAGTAGACCCTTGTATTCACCTCTCTGATGCAAAGTATGATACCAGGGGAGGGAAGGACATTTGTGAACCTAGTCCACACATCCAAAGCAAATAAAATGCACACAAATAAAGACCAAGCCATGATACTCTTAATTATCATGGACATAGGCATTTGTGTGCATCAGAGATAGAGATAGAGGTAGAATAAATACCATAACTCACTATCATGTTGATCTTGTACGAAGAGGCACCTATATTTTGCTTCCATTGTGAACTTAATGAGATTAATTATCATGGGAGGAGTATGAAATGGGGAGCCCCTCATTTTATCCTTATATATCCTTCGCCCATGGGCACCCTAATATAAAGTGATATTCCTCATTATTGAGTGCTTGCAACACTTGTAAATATTCAATTGGATCAAAATATTTGGCCAATGCTAAAATTCTTTGAATCACGCATGAGAGACAAGGATTCTGTGGAATAGATTATTGCAAGATGGACCTTATTATAATTGATGAATCAACAACTACTATTGCATGTTTCACCCCTTTCTCCTTTAGTAGTTGAAATCCTTGGTATGCTGCTACTTCCTCTGCCTCATTGTTAGTGGCAATGCCTAATCCCCAAGTGAAGTCTGTTGGGCCCGAGATATGATCACTTTTATGACGGTTATTATGCATTTTTGCCACATGTACATATGTGTTTTTCATCTTTTGAAGAATTTTATGATACAACGGTATGATCGACATAAGGTACGTATGATTCATGTTTAATGATTGTATCGAGCATAATTTATCATGTTTTCACGCTTCCAAGGATCTGATTCATGTTTTTTGATGTTACAGGGCGAAAATGCACTACATTTTTGCTTCCGCCACTCAGTCTGACACTTATTCCAACACTCGTTCTGGTACCCGATCCGACACTCCTTCCAGCACTGCGTATTGCACAAAAACGAAGGGCGACTTGGCGGTTATGGTATTGGCGTCTAGTGATGGGCAAATCAGGAACGTGGGTTTTGTTCATCCTTATCCCCTCCATCTACTGAACTCTTGACAACTCGATTTTGGGTTGTTATGGTAGGTGATTATTGGCTCGCTCTGTTTCGGCAGTTAGGGCACCATTAATGAAATTTGCCAATTTTAGAAGTGGTTCGAACCTCCTATAATCGACCACTTGGTCTGTAAACATTATAAATACCACCGTGGTGGTCAGATAATTGTTAAGCAGTAGAAGAAGTTGTGTGTTAGAGCAAAAAACGATTTTGGCTCTGTTTTTGCATTTTTCAATTGCCARAATTGTATAAGACTGCGTTTTTCAAGTTTTAATGGTGAAATTGTTTTGYTGAGCTCGTGGTGTGCATTTGAGAAGTGACCACGACTTGMTGGGGGGCCCACCAACAGTCTGGTAACTGTCTTTGTGTTGTTTATGCATTTCATAGTTTAGTTGTTCTCTTTATTTTCTKTACAWKCATATTTTTCATTGTGTTAATTAGTTTGTTGTAGTTTAATTGTTTTGATTCTCTTTTGCAGGTTAGAATGATGAGATGTGTTAACATGTATTGATCTTGTAGATTAGGAATGGATTTGCAAATCCCTAGACTAACCCCATGCACAATTAGATATTAGATTATGCTTTATTTTATGATTTTATATTCAAGTTTAAAACAAAATTTTAATTAGACTAGAACAAAGTTTTTATTTGGGTTCTCTTTGACAAGGATTTGATGGATGGATAGAGTTAATTTCAGTTTTTAATGATAGATTGCTTATTTCAGTTTTATATAGATTTTGCTTACTTAGTTGCTTAATGTGATTGTTAGTTTACTTTTTAATGTCATGTCTTAATTTCTGTTTTTAATCATTTCTTTATTGCAGTTTGAATTGTTAGAATATATATAGTATAGTTTTCATTTTATGTAATTTCCTTTCTAGAATTAAATTGCAAATATATTTCTTAGTTAATGGTTGAGTCTAGTTTTGCTTACAGAGTATAGAAGTACAATGATGATCTCGTTATATTGTTGATGGTTAATAAATATGCAGGGTAATTGACGAATTTCGGTAATGGCCAAATTCTCATTGGATTGTTTAATCCATACCTTTCACTTTGCTATTGAGATTAGTGTTGAGCTTATACCACTTGAATTGTCCTTTGTTGTCAAGTGCCATCGAGATATTATCCGACACCGGAGACATCTCACACAACCACCAGCATTATATTTGAATTGTCATAGGTTAAAAGATAATTTTCCCGTTTTCATAGATTAATAAATAGTTTTCTTGTTTTCATAGATTAAAGATAGTTTCTTGTTTTCGTAGATTAAATATAGTTTCTTGTTTTCGTAGATCATAAGATAACTTTCTTGCTTTCATAGCTTAGAAAATAGTTTTATTGTTGCTGTAGGATAGATAGACTTTGCTTTGATAGATTAGATAGTAGTTTGCTTATCATAGGTTCAAGGTTAGTTGCTAGTCTTTCTTCCTTTCAATAAAATAGATTTCCTTTCATGCATTAGAAATAGTTTTGCATTGAGCATTTAGTCCAGTTGCCTCTTAGATTTCCTTTCATGCATTAGAAATAGTTTTTCATTGAGCATTTAGTCCACTTGCCTCTTAGATTTCCTTTCATGCATTAGAAATAGTTTTTCATTGAGCATTTAGTCCACTTGCCTCTTAGGCTAGATAGTTGTTCAATGAGAAGTTTTACTTTGATTACTTGCAGTAGTTAGTTGCCTTTGCTTACTTGTCTATTTGCTTTAGTAGGTTAGATAGTCATATTTTGCTTTAGTGGGTTAGTTAGGTGTCTTTACTTACTTGTCTATTGCTTTAGTAGGTTAGTTAGGTGTCTTTGCTTGCTTGTCTATTTGCTTTAATAGGTTAGATATGTGTTTTTGCTTGCTTGTTTATTTATTTGCTTTCATAGGGTAGTTTCTCATTGAATATAGGTTGACAAGTTAAAATAGTTTGCTTTTGTTAGTTGCTCATTATTATGCTTAGTAGTTTGCCTTTGCTTATTGTTGAACTAGTTTGCTTTGAATAAGGTTTTTGACTTGCTTTTCTTAGGACTATCCATCGATCCTTGGCCCAAAAGTACTTAGGTTACATAGTTTCAATTTGCTTAGTAGGGTTTGCTCATTAGATAGCTTTGCTTGAGTAGATTAGGCTTAGATAGCTACCTTCCTTAGTTAGACTATACTCCTACCAACCCTTCTACCTTTGACATATATTTTGCTACAACTCTAAGTTTACTTACCCTGGTTTGACAATTTAATTGAGGGTTTTTAGCGTGTTTTTAGTGCATATAGAACACCCATCAAAGATGATCCCCCGATTTATTCATTTAATTTAATGAATTGATTGGGAACACAATTGAATCCACCCACATTTACATGTAATAAACTTTCAACATTGATTTTGAGATCAATAGGTGGTCATTCACCAACTTTCAACATTCAATAGATGGTTTTGGTATCACACGTATAATTCCAAGATCTCTAACATGTATATATATTCTATATGGATTTCAATGGTTGTGAGTGGGCTTAATGTCACAATTAAACATATTATTCATTGTTAGGAAATTCCTTACAACATAAGCATGCAAAAAAACTCCATTGAAGTAATATTACAACACATTAAGTAGATACAATCTTCTAATCTCTTTCAATCTTGTATCAAGCTTGACAATAATTTACTAAAAGTACATTATTTATAGTAATAATGCTTTATCATTTCATGGATTTGTTTACAATGCTAAATTCACTTATCCTAAAAATTTGTATATATTTTCGAAACAAATTTTAATAAAACCACTAAATACACACATAACTACATATTCTTTTGATATTTCACAATTATATTGTTGTTGGAAATGTAATCCTTTCGGGTTACTTACTTGACATAATCTGAATAGTCAAGTAATAGGAAACATCATCAAGAGTCCAAGAGACCTTGGAATATGAATCCAACGACCATAATAATGTATATATACATGTATCATTCAAGTAATAATGTATATGAATCCAGATTTCAACTGTCCACTTTTAGATATCAACTCTCACCTTGGACTCATAGACACCCCTTTGGATTAAGGGGGAGAATGCTGGAAACGTAATCCTTTTAGGTTACTTACTTGACGTAATATGAATAGTCAAGTAATAGGAAACATAATCAGGAGTCCAAGAGACCTTGGAATATGAATCCAATGGTCATTTACATGTATTTATATCTGTATCATATTAATGATAAATGAAACTCATGCTTATCTTATCTTGTGTGTCCAACGATTGCAAGTAGTGCACAACCTCACTTCTCTCTAAGTTCTTTCCTTTGAAAAACCAGGGTTTGCCATACAAAACATAATTGACATTTAATATAAGCTTCTAATAATCTAATTATATGAGTGGGTGTACATTGGAAAAGAGTACAACAAATTAGCATAATTTCAATTCATTTATTTGTTTTATTTTTATTTTTTTTTTAAATTTTGTGGGTTTCAAATCTATTAGTAGTTCCCGTCAAAGGTCACAACTATAGCATTCAATTCATCATTAACCATCAATTAGTTAGCCTTTGACTATAAACATTTGCCAAGTCCAATGTTGTACATAGGCTAAACAAAATAAATTTTTTTTTTATGATATTTAAATTACTTTTATAACGAATATTATTGGCTAACAAGTTCAGAGTCTTATTGCCAAGCTCTAACATAATGTAATTTTTACATTCTTAGATAACCTAAGTTTTAAGTTTTGATTGCAAATTTATTCCACCTCTATGTCAAGTCTTTAAATACACTAATCTAATTTGTTAGACAAATTATTTATTTAAATTACTTATAATATTTTTAAATTACACCAAGTCTTTATATATATATATATATAACTTTTATAACAAATACTAATGACTAACAAGTTCAGAGTCTTATTGCCAAGCTCTAACATAATGTAATGTTTACATTCTTAGATAACCTAAGTTTTAAGCTTTGATTACATCTTTATTCCAGCTATATGTCAAGTCTTTAAATACACTAATCTGATTTGGTAGACAAATGATCATTTTGCTTTGAAATTGTTGCATTGACTAATGTCTTGAGTTCGCCACCTATGTTAGGTCTTTAAACTTATCGGACAAATAATAATTTTGCTTTGAAACTAGAGAACTTCCATTGAAACAACTCTGTCAAGGATTTAAATAACTATGCAATCACCACCTGCACTGCCTTGACAACTCTGCGACCACCATCGCCATCTCTTTGACAACATTGTTGGAAATATTATAGTCATTGATGTCAAAGATAGGGGGATCCTACAAATGTCCAAGATAAATATTACAAGCCTATAGACGTCTAAGATAAAGATTGCAAGATGAGATTGTTAAAAGTATTACTTTTGGATTTTTGATGATCATTTTAGATACCCTATCTTTGAAGGAATTTTTACCCTACACATCTAACTCAAATGGGAGCACAACTTATATTGTTGGGAAGCTTATTTCAAGACCTTTCCAATGGTATATGACATTCCCTCTAACCCACTAGGAATGATGAGATATGATTTTTTCCGTCTGACAACCTAGCCAGAAAATTGAGGTTGGCTCAACCAGTCTTTATAGGTTGGCCCTGAAAGAGGGGACATAATTACTGAATTCCATGATCACCATCCTGCTGCCTTAATCAATCAACACCCTTTGTGGGATCTGGGTTAGCGTGCAATTTGTCACCGTAACTCAAGTTTCAGTTCATCCCACATCACCAATTTTGCTTACCAAAAATGGTCCACTTGGATAGATCAAGTGGATAGATCTACACATTTGTAGAGAAACCAAGCAAGAGATCAAGTGTGAGGTGCACATAAGTGATTTGAGGTGTGCTAAAGGATATGAGGAATATCTCTAGGTTCTAAAGGTGTGTAAGATATGTTTTTTCTTGGGATTTTCTTGTTCTTAAGGTGTGCTATGAAGGACTGAAGGTTTATGATGTTGCAATGTGTGTTGTTTTGAGGTTGCGATGTTGCCATCAGGGATCATATTTTGGGAATGATGTTATGAGGCTCGCTAGGGAATGGAAGCTACATGTGAATAGGGTTTGAAGGATTGTCTATGGAATGAAGTATGCAGGTGAAGTCAGAAGTACTCTATGTATGAAGATCTTGGATTGGTGTCTATACATATCTTGTTGAGTTGGTGCTCAGGTGAGGGGATTGGTGTCTCCAATAGGTTGGTGCTTGCAAATATTGTTACAGTAGGTTGGTGTCTATAGGTGTTGTTGAGTTGGTGCTCAGTTGAGAAGATTGGTGTCTCTAGTAGGTTGGTGCCTACATCTTGCTGAGTTGGTGCCTATAGACATTTATAAAGATAAGTTTTATGGTTTTCTCCCGATTGGGTTTCCATGTTAAAATATGTGCATTATGATTTGAGTTTATATGTTATTATTGTTTCTCAACTAATGAATGATTGATGAATGGTTAAATAAAGTAAAAATTATCTTATATTGATTAACCACCCCTCAATATAAGCATAAGTTCAACAATTGGTATTAGAGCAGGTTCCTTCAGATACATTTTAACCACTGGAAGGCAGATCTTGAGCACACATAAATTGTAAGAAAGGTATCCCTACAAACAAAACTCATTTGTTCGATGGAACAAACTATGAAACATAGAGTATAAGAATGAAGGTACATTTGAATGCCCTTGGGTTTGGTATTTGGGAATCAGTCACAATAGGTTATACAAATGAAGTTGGGAAGGAGTCAAGTGAAAACAATGCAAAATGAATAGATGTCATCTTGAGTGGCCTACCAGATTATGAGATTGTCAAGGTAATGAAGTGTACAACAACGAAACATATTTGGGACAAGCTACAAAACATTTATGAAGAGTGATCCAATGAAGAGAGATTTGATGATTATTCTGATTGTGAGTCAGAGACAGAAGAAGTACAAGTTGTGAGAAAGCTAAAAGGAGGACCTGGAAAATACAAAGAAAGGGAATATAGTGACGATACAGAAGAATATTTCTCCATAACCATGGAAACAAAACCTGTCGATGAAGAAAATAAGACAATTAGAAAGAAAAGCCAGATTCAGAAGAAGAAGACATTGATGGGGCAGTGAATCTTGAAGCAGAACTCGTTAGTGCCTTAGAAGAAATAGACAGACTTAGGGAAAATAATATAACGCAGAAGGAGCAATTTCAGAAACATGAAAAGAAAGATCAAGATCTTGAAGAAACAAAGAAGACAATTATTATCCTAAAGACTCAACTAGAAGAGGCAAAGAGGATGGAAGAAGTGGTGAGAAGCCAGTTGAAAGAAAAGGAAGAAAGTTGTGAGAAGCTAGAAGCTGAAATAGTTTCCTTAAGAAAGGAAATAGAGAAAACGACTAATCAGTTGAATATAAGCTTGAAGTTTGGAAAGAATACTGAAATATTAGATAATATTCTTAGTTTCCAAAGGTCACCATTCATCAAGACAAGTCTTGGCTACGACGAAAAACAAAAGACCCCAGAGAGAGATGCAAGCATTAAGGTCACAAAGCCATTAGAAAAGGAAAATGAAGAAAAGCCTAAAATCTATGCCAATATTCTCAAAGTCTCCATCAACAATGAAAGCAACTGTAAGAAAGGCAACGATGACCAACAAAAACTTGAATCTTCTCACAATAATAACAATAATGAAATTAGAAGAGTTGTTCCACCAAGAAGGACTTTCACAAACCAGTACCAAAATCTTTTTCTTGGCTATTGTTTTTCTTGCAATAATTTTGGTCATAAGGCAATAGATTGTAGAGCTTATGCAAGAAGTGATAATGTGAGAAATATAAATAGAGGTCCTTATAAGACCTCAAAGGATGATTATGTGAGAAACAAAACCAAAAGTTCTCATGTGTTTGCTAACCAAAACTACAATTCATTTTCTCCTCTACTTCATTACAATACTGAACATTATAAGTGCAATAACTATGGGCACATATCACACTACTGTATAAACAACATAGTAGGACCTCCTAAACAAAAAAAGGAAGAAAATGCTTTTTCCAAACATAAAGAAGAATACACCAGGGTGTGGAAAAGGAAGCAAGAAGAACCAAAGAAGGAAGAATTTGGAATTGCACTTTATGCTCAAAATGAAGGGAACCAATGGTACAATGATAGTGGATGTTCAAAACACATGACAGGGGACCATACCAAGTTTCTCACCTTTAAGGAAGAAAAAGGAGCCAATGCTACTTTTGGAGATAATGCTTCTACAAGGATAGTTGGAAAAGGTATTGTTAGTCTTGATAATGGAAAGAATAAGACACAAAATGTCTTGTATGTTAAAGGTTAAATCATAATCTTCTAAGTGTTAGTAAAATGTTCGATCAAGGTTACAATCTCACATTTCATTCTAATGGGTGTGAGATAAGGAAAGGAGCTTCAGGAAGATTAGTGGCAATTGCAAACAGAACCTCAAGAGATGTTTACATACTCGATAAATTCAAAGGAGAAAAATGTTGTATGGGAGTGATATCCTTCTCATTTCGTCAGTAAAGAGAAGCACAAGATCAGGGGGAGCAACCCTTTGCCATTGATGTCAAAGGCGGAGAAGTTGTAGATACAGGAAGAATTGCAGATACAAGGAGAGTTGCAGATAAGGGGAGTATTACAAAATTGACCAAGGGTTGCCATCAATGAAAAAGGGGGAGATTGTTGGAAATATTTTTGTCATTGATGTAAAAGATAGGGGGAGCCTACAAATGTCCAAGATAGCCTACAAATGTCCAAGATAAATATTGCAAGATGGATATTGTTGAAAGTATTACTTTTGGATTTTTGATGATCAATTTGGATACCCTATATTTCAAGAAATTTTTACCCTACATACCTAGCCTAAAAGGGAGCACAAGTTATATGGTTGGAAATCTTATTTTTGAGACCTTTCCAGTGGTATATGACATTCCCTCTAACTCCCTAGGAATGAGGAGATATGAATTTTTCCGGCCAACAACCCAGCTAGAAAATTGAGGTCGGCTCAACCAATCTTTATAGGCCGACCTTGAAAGTGGGGACAAAATTACTATAAATACAAGATAGATGTGCACATTTTTAGAGAAACCAAGCAAGAGATCAAGCCTGAGGTTTGCATAAGTGATATGAGGTGTGCTAAAGGAGCTGGGGTGTCTTTCCGGGATCTAAAGGTGTGCAAGAGAAGTCTAAGGGATTTTTCTTGTGATTTTGTTGTTCTTAAGGTGCATTGTGAAGGAATGAAGGTCTGTGATGCTGTAATGTGCGTTGTTTTGAGGTTGTGATGTTGTCCTTAGGGATCATATTCTGGGAATGATTCTACGAGGCTCGCTAGGGCATGAAAGCTACATGTGACTAGGGTTTGAAGGATTGTCTGTGGAATGAAGCATGCAGGTGAAGTCAAAAGTACTCTGTGTATGAAGATATTGGATTGGTGTCTACACATATCTTTTAGATTTGGTGCTCAAGTGAGGGGATTGGTGTCTCCAGTAGGTTGGTGCTTGCAAATATTGTTACATTATGTTGGTGCCTACATGTGTTGTTGAGTTGGTGCCCAGTTGAGGAGATTGGTGTCTCTAGTAGGTTGGTGCCTACATCTTGTTGAGTTGGTGCTCAGTTAAGGAGATTGGTGTCTTGAGTAGGTTGGTGCCTACATCTCACTGAGTTAGTGCTCAATTAAGGAGAATGGTGTCTTTAGTAGGTTGGTGCCTACAATATTTGTAACTGTACATTGGTGCCTAGATACACTTATAAAGATAAGTTTTATGGTTTTATCTTGATTGGGTTTCCATGTTAAACTATGTGCATTATGATTTGAATTTGTATGTGATTATTGTTTCTCAGCTAATGAATAATTGATGAATGGTTAAATAAAGTAAAAAGTATCTTATATTGATTCACCCCCCCTCTTAGTATAAACATAAGTTCAACAAACACCGCCTTCACAAGGGGGCCTCGACAATACACCTTGGTGTTCAAATCAATTTTTTAGAAACTCAAATTTCCAGTATTCAGTTGGAGGATCAAAGTGGTACTACAGAAAATGGCAGTACACCTATTGTTGGAGGAACCACACTAGTGATATTCAACTATAATTCATTTAATCAAATCTTTGTCTCTCTTTATTCTATATCAAAAAACTAAATTCATCTTACCGATCTGTCTCTCTTCACTCTTTATCAAAAAACTGAGTTTAGCTTACCAATCAAAGTTGAATTGTTGTTGCTTCTACTTTAGCTTTTATGAGCATATCCACAATGTCCATGACTTCCTACCCAGGTACATAAGGAAACTCAACAATTTCTCCTTCAAAACACAATGTTTTAAACATAAGAAATTGCTCTACAATCTAGGTGGGTTGGGAAAATTTCTCTTATTCTATACATACTTATAGAAACAGAGCTTTGAAATGGAAATGAAGTAGAAAAATAAATTGAGCTAACCTATGAAATGGATATATGTATTCGTTCTTCATGAAGAAGCATTTTTCGACCGAGTAGATGGAGATAATAGTGGATATGACATTGATTGCACTAGTAATAACCATGGAGTAAAGTGAAACATCGCTCTTGAATCCCAAGGTCTAGATGAGCATGGGAGAATATAACATAATGGCATTGATACTAGTCAACTGTTGGAAGATCTACAAACAAATTGTTATTGTGAGCTGAGGTCTATTCTTGTATTTCATTAGGGTTTGGAATGGACACTTAACTTGCATGGCTATTCTACTAGCCTGAAATAGTCCATTGAACTTTGCATCCACATTATTGGTTTCCTTGTTTTTCTCAATATATGCTTTTCATCCTCCATGTGTTTTGTTTCAATATGACTATTGGGTTTCTCTACCAAAAATGTTGACCTATTAGCAAAATTGTAGGGGTCCCTACCAAGCTTATCAAAAACCTCTATCCCCATGGCTTGATCCAAGCTGTAAAATAGTTCACAAAATTTGCAAATAGAATGCCTATTGTAATGTCCAACTGGAAGAGGATGTTTAGACCCCTTTGAATTCTGGTTGATGCTATCTCTACAAGGGAAAGAGGGACCACCTATATTTATAGAAAAGTAAAGGCCCTTTCATCACATTTGTGTTCTAGTAGATGATTGATGGAGAAAAACAATGCTAAGTCTAAGATTTCTCTGAAAATGAAGGCATACAGAGCATAGGCAACTAAGATATTTATAGGACAATTATAATCAATTGTGTACATGGATGAGTTTTAAAGCAAACGAGCTTGATAAGTTTCAAAAGAAAAAAGAATTCAACTATAAGCAAATTTTGTCAGATCAAAGGTGTGTCCGAAATTTATAGAGCTATATTCCAATTATTTAAAAACAAATCCAGTAAATGCAAGAATATCACAAAAATATGTCAACTATTAAACACATATTTTTCCTTGAATGAATGAGATAGGGTAATTTGTCTATAAATTATTTGAATCTCAGTATTAAGTCAAAGATTTCATCTTATCAAGAATATGAATTGTCTATTTTAAGGCTTGACTAGTGAATTTGACTCCGCATCCAAGTAGTATTATTCTGATGATGAGCATGAGAAGATTTTGTGCTACCACATCTAAAATGTCTTCGACAAGAAAGATTAAGCCAACAATAAGTATAGTCGGTCTCTGACCAAATCTTCTGGTAACATATGACATAAAAAATGTAACTACTAGAATGGCTAGATACAAAGATGAAGTAAAGTGTTGTGATCCTTGATTGCCGTGCGTTGTAGTATGTATTTTGTTATTCCTTGATTGTTCTCCTTACATGTGACCCAAAGGAATAATTTCATGATAAAGTCGTACATGCCAGTCACTCCACTCGTGCATTAAGATAATAAGTTGTCAGAACTTGAATAAAGATATAAATTACCAATCGTGAAAATTTGAAAGGCAATTCTGCCTCAACAACTCTTGAGTTGCAAGAGGACAATGGCTCGTTGCCTTGTATCCACTATGCCTCTCTCCTATTTACATCCGTCATTGCCACTTAGAGGATATGTCCACCCAATTATTGAAGCACTTGCATGGTTTACATTTGTGTTATGCATAACCTATCTGCAAGATAAAAGTTCAAGAGCCATGATGATTTTTGGCTTGGTTAGATCTTTCGAGCATCTCTGTCACATTCATGTATTGGTTGGCAGTGGACCCACACCTCAGAAAATTAGATGTTTATATTTTTTTTCCCAAGGAAACCCTCGCGGAAAACCCTTCAAGTACTTCCCCATGATCCATGGATGGTAAACAGGGTAAATCGTTGACCCTGATTACGGGGCCTAACTCGGTGAGGACATCGAGTGAGGCCTAACAAAATCTACAATATAGATGGACAGGGACTTGAACCCAAGACCTATTGCATTATAACCACAACACTCATCCACTCGAGCTAACCCACTAGGCTCAAAAAACCAGATGCTTGTATTATTACCTAATATAAAACGTTTCCATTGGTATTCTCTAATCACACTATACATAATCAAATACAATTCAAATTTATTGATGAGAAGCTACCTAGAGAATTAGTCTTGCATTTGTTGTGTTTTTTTCTTCCCGTTGATGATATGATTTAGCCAAAACCTTTAATTGTCCTTTAAAACAAGAAATATGGTTACTACATGTGCAATAAACTACAATCCAACTTGGTGTTTCACCCACTATTCAACACAAGGTTCAACTCTCTTTCATTAAGATGATCGATGATAGTTCAAATCACTAATGAAATCTTCGTGACATGTCTAATAGATTTCTAAATGACCAAAGTAACAAAAACACCTAAAGGATTTCTAAAGGACGAAAGTAACAAATACACCTAAAAGATTTCTAAAGGACGAAAGTAACAAAAACACCAAAGAAGCATATCGATGTCAATTAACTCGTGAAAAAGATCAACTATAATAAAGGTGGTCGTTGACATTTTGAGATTCAAGTGCAAAACCCTCTATGCTCACTATAACAAGGAATTTATATTCATTTTTACCCGTCAAACAATTTTTTTTTCGACATTTTGGGTCTCTATATTCCTCGTAAAAAATTATTTTGTTTAAAATTGTGCCCTTCAATAATGGAGTTTTGATAAGAAATTAACCCTTCAATAATGAAGCTTTAATTAAAAAATATCCTTCAATAATAAAATACTCTACAAAAGAGGAAAAGACAAAATCACCACAATAGTATAATATTTCAAAGTTATACAACATTTTGCCTAATCTAACGTATTTTACTACCTAAACAAATTTTATGTATACCATTATGGATAGTTTAGTTTAAGAATACACATAGTTGTCTAAAGAACAATGAAACTAAAATTGTGTGACAAACTCATTTTTTAATTTTCTATGAACAATTATATTATAATTTAAACACAATGACTTTCTATAGGGTTCTTATTAGCTCGTATTTATATATTGGATTTAACTGGATTACTTGCAAAAGTTTGGATCCAATGGCTCAAGGGTGGTGCTATGTCATTGTACTACAACGCATAAAGAAAGGGGAAAGTCTGTAGGGAACAAAAAATACACATGTGAATTTATTGTCAACTAATGCAAATCGTCGTGTGGAATTTATGGAAACTAGAAATCAATTAATACTAAGTACAATGAAGGAAACTAGAAATCGATTAATACAAATTGGATCCATCCTTTTTATTTTTATTTTTTTTTGTGTCTGGAGGAATCAGCAACTAGTTGGGCACGTGCTCGCGTTACACGTG
>SNQJ01S0065785.1:38032-49010 GCA_010110895.2 Picea sitchensis | reverse complement strand
TAAATAAAATAGAATAAAAGGAATAGAGTAACAGATAGTGTTAGAAGAATGTACCGTTTTTTTTTTGTCCATCCATGTTTGTGTATATATAATTTTGTTTTGTAAAAAAATTATGTGTCCAAAATCAATTACAAAGCATGGAAAACTAAGAAGTTGGATATCTCAATTTTCTGCAACAAGATAGACAAATATGCTTTGAAGCATAGAAAGATAGACATATATGCTTTGAAGCATAGAAATATGATTTTGCAATATGTTTGATGTATATATCATAATTCAAGTGCAATACCAATTGTATGGTGATTAGACTAGTATGTGTACAAACCAGGGAAAACTAAGAAGTTGGATAATTTGGTTTTCCGCAACAAGCTAGACAGATATGCTTTGAAACATAGAAATACGATTTTGCAATATGTTTAATGTATATATCATAATTCAAGTGCAATACCAATTGTATCATGATCATACTAGTATGTGTCTAGAATAAAGATGTTGTATTGAGAAATGGGCACATTCGGTCGTACATGGTCAATAAGCGCGTTTTGTACATGGCTTCTGTTGTTCAAAAGAAAGCAGAGACTGTATTTTCACATGTAGTTTTCTAATTCTTTTGTTCTAGCAATATTTTGTAGCATGTCAATATTGAAGTCTCCTATAATGACAATGGTTTCGTTCAGATGCAAATGGTCTAATGCATTGGAAAGAACATTTAGTATGTTGGAGAATGTTGCATGGGGAGAAGCATACATATTCAATATTGCAATTTCTGATCCATGGAAAAATACTTTTGCAAGCACCATCTCAACATTCTTTTCTTCGAAATGTATATGCTCGAAAATTGTTACATGTTTTTTCACCAATATCATCACTCCATGTGTAATGTAGCTTGATATGCAATTGTGATTTGGAAATTGTTTGTTTTGCATGCATAATGCAATGTATGTTTCTTGTAAGCACATAATATTAGATTGCATTGTGTCATAGTCATTGAGTATATCATCCATGTGTGCATGTAAGTTGTGCGTGTTAAGCGAGAGAATTGATACAGATGAATTTGTTTGTATGGATTGGTAATCATACTGTAGATGCCACTTTGCGGTAGTCCTGAGGCGTTGCATTTCAATATTAACTTTTTGTTTGAATTTGAAGTTATCTTTTGTAAGAGGACTTAGTAAATACAAGGAGTCTATACTCATGACACGGGATAGTGCTGTGTATACAAGTCCATGTATTCGAATTCCAACAGGCTAAATGCAACACTATCAAGTGTTAGTCCTTGCGATCTGTGGACTGTACATGCACATGCAAGTTTAATTGGAAACTATTTGCGAACCTTCAGTCGACCTGTCTTTGCTGATGTCGATATTGGCTTTGATATTCGCAAGATGGGTGTCAAATCACTTGTAGTGTTTGAATTATATAGATAAGCCAACTTGTTTACTTGTTGCTTGCCTACATGTGGTTCATGGAACTTAATCCAGAGGACATCAAGTTTTTCTATTTTGGTATAGCCTTTGAGTATTCCATCTACACCATTGACCAAGCTATCCTGTGAATCATAGTTGCAGGCATATATTTCAACCAACATGTCTAATTTTAGGACAAGTTGCAAAGGTAAAGTGGTTGTATGTTCATGACGTTGTACATTTCCATGGTTGTGTTCTTCCAGGTCAATTGAATTGATGATGATATCATCGCCAGGCATGAGCGATAGCATGTACCTGTTATGCATTGTAACATCCCTATTTGTGTAGAACAAGTAAGGGAAAGTTGGGTCTGTTGATGTAGGTCGCAAGCACCTCGAATTGACATATGTTAAGTCATCATGTGTTTGGTTGTTTGTTCGCGTTCTATTTAGAATTGCAATACATGTTTCATCTATCTGGCACATTGTAGTATGCAATTCAAAGCATTTAATATTGTCTCTCCAGAAGTCATGCGTCACTGTTTGCATGTTAACCGTAGGTTGTTCAAATATCAAAGAATCTTGGATGGGCTATGCCTGGTAAAGATCCCCAAATAATATCATGTCAATGTTTCCAAAGTATTTCGTGTGCACATGTTTTATGCTTCTTAGTCGGTTGTCAATGGAATACAAGAACTGACTTCCAATCAAAGATGCTTCATCTATAAAGACAAGTTGCAGTTCGTCATAAAGCTTAGACAAGGTATCTAACATTTCCTTCCTGAGTGGAAGAAACTGTGACTTGTTAAAAGGCATAAAAAATGCAGAGTGGACTGTTGTTCCACCTGCATTATATGCATATTTTCTTATGTATGCAACTATTAGGCCCTTTGGTTTCATAGGATCAGAGGAATTGTTTGAATCATAGATTCGTATAAGCATTTAGAATAATGCTTTCACTGTGAATGTCTTGCATGTTCCTGCTTCGCCTGTAAGGAACAAGTGCACAAGAGTGTGCATACTCAAGTGTTTTTTAAGCGCAATGTCCTTTAAAATTGCTTGTTGTTCTTGATTCAACAAACGTCTGATTCTATGGTATTCATTATTTTCAATAAGGAAATGATGTTTTGTGACTTGAAAACCAAGATTGATACATTTTTCAATGTTGCCTACCCGAGGACGAGGCAAATCTTCTTGCAAGTCATAAGACTCGCAGGGCATTCTGGTTGTTTTTCAGTTTCTGAATCTCTCATCAAGATTGTAAGGGTTTTCTAGTTCATTAACTGCACTTTCTAGATCACCCCATGTTTTATTAACATTGTAAGTAAATCTAGATTCATTGATTTGCACTATAGTCTCAGAGGCAACATACAGAGCTTCCCATGTAGGGAAGTTATGTTTTAATGTGTTTTCGTTTTCATCGAACATAATGTATAACAATAGTTTTTCTCTACAATAGTTTTCATAGTTAGTATGTTTGTTGTATTTGACAAACCGTATCATAGAGGGTTTTTTTCTTTTCGATATGGGCACACCATTTTTTTTGTAATGCGATACAAATTCTGCTAAGCAGATATGCTTAATAGGAGATGGACACCTGAGGTAATAATCGATAATAGAGTGACATAGCACGTCCTACGAATTGTCAGGTTCTTGTTCTAGCAAAGACGGTGGTTTAAGCACAAATGTGTGTTTCTCAAGTGGAGATGTGTTTATGAAGACACATTTTCTTGAACTACAATTGAGGGGTAGGGAAAGTGCAATGTGGACTGCTTGTTGAGAAGACATTTGTTGAAGATTAAGTAATGTATTACCAAGTGTACGTATCATTTGGATAGCATCAATATGACTTCTTTCATGTTCTTTGTGTATTCTTCTGAATGCACTTGTCATAGATTTGTCAACCTTTGTCACATACGAGGTACAATACGATGCTGCAATATATACAATGAGGACGTACCGCGCATTTGTATTTGCATTCCACATAACTGGCATGCCTTTGGAGAAACTGTTGTTCCAGATATGGGAAAGTTTTCGTTTAAGGAAAACTGTTGGTTGTTTAAGCGTACATTGTATGGCTTGGATATACTCATCTTCTGTTAGATTTAGCTCTGTTAAGAAGTCATCGAAGCTCATCAACTCATCAAACTCTCGTTGTTCTAGAAATGCGAACAATGATTTAGATTCCTCAATGACAACATTGTCCTCTAAACTAAGTGGCTCTATGATTCTTGTTGTTCTCATTGGCGGCACGGGGAAGTTGTATATGCAATGTGAGTTTTTTTTTCATTTTTTACAATTTTTTTTATGATAATGTCTATGAACTTTGGCAAGTTATGGATCCAAACGATCTATGTTGCATTTTATGTATTTGTCCACAAACTGCTCGATCTGTGAATTGTTTCCAACTCCATAGACCGATGCACCCTCTATCCACAACAGTGCGTGGTCACGCTCATTCCCCTTATTCTGGAATTCAGTCACAAAAAAATAGTCCGATATTTTTCCAAAAAATGTTTCATCATGGCATATCAATTGTCTCAAGGCATTTATTCTATGTCTACAGTAGCGAGTACATGTCACTGGGTCTTTTCTTATGAGGTAGTCAATGTCATTATTTTCCAGTGTATCGATTTGTTTTTTACGTTCCCTGTTCCTATGCAAGTCAGATACTGCAACCACCAATGGATCCCAACAATGCTCTGCACTTGTTAATGTGATGAAAAATGTTGGCGGTCCCAATTGTCAGATCATTGCAATATTTTTTTTTCTTGTTTTGTTGCAAATAGGCAGGAGAGATGCGAATGTTTTTGAAATCTATGTATCCAATATCAGATTTCAATTTTTTTTCCAGGTTTACTTTGTACTTGACATCCTTGGCCAACAACTTTCTTCCTTGTAACTGGCCTTTTCTTATTCGCACCCACATGCAAGACAACACTTGCTCTATTATTATGCGCATTGTTTTGAAAAACAAATTTGTTATGTGATAGGAGAAGTCACTGCATGAATGTAGCAGCTCCCATCGAACTATTTTATGGTAACTGAATCATTCCGTAATGTCACTGGGACGTGGATCTCCATAGAATAGTGTTGGGAAGTTCATTTCCTCAGCAAATTTGTCCTTGAATATTCCAAGTGGACGTTGCCCCTCAGCAGGTGCAATTTCGAAAATCTTGTCTTTCAAGTCACGAATGCACTGTGAATCAGTGAATCCATGTACCAATGTCTTAGCAGGTGTTTCATTCTCCGATTCATCACTTGTATCAAATTCACTAGCAGTTTCGAGAGTCTGTGCAAAGCTGTCATCCTCTTCTCCAAGAACATTGTTCCAGTTCTCATTTATACAAATGTTCTGTGCTTTGTACAGGGCCCTGGAACATAGTTCTTTTAATGCTTTCATGACAACATGCACACACACTTTACCTATCTAATATGCTTTTTTGTATTGCAAGCGTCTTTTGAGAGCCACATCAATTGTCATTGTATCGCTAATGGATTGTGGCAAGGATTTTTGCACAACATCTAGTTGGACATGCACATTAATAATTGATCCTGTTAAGTCCATTTGGGGTCGCTTATAGCCCCAGGGTCTGATTCGTGTAAATGAAATTCATAGAGAAACAAGTCTCTCTTCAAGTTCTGCAAGTGCACTTACATCCGAAAGTGGTGTATTGCATCTTATTTGGTCAGGCGTTGCAAACTGTGGAAGTTTTACATTTTCAAGTGACCGTTTGCATGGAAGACAAATTTTGCCACTGAAAAATGTTTTATCATTTAGTGTCAAGCAGTGGTATTCTGCTTCCAAATCAGGCGTGAAAGACTTAATGTTTTTTGTGAAATTCAATTGATCGCAAATTGCACATGCAATGGAAGGAGTGTCTTTGATTTGTTTCATATAGGTCTGTCTTGCATCTTTCTTCCATAGGGAAGTATGCGTAGAAAGTGTTTGTTGGTTTTCATTGGTAGTAGTGCATGGTGTTGGTTCTAGCCCACAAAATGTGATTTTTTCCTCTTGGACAGTGCCATGACCATTGTGGGATATGTGACCATACCTGTTTCTGTTCTGTTGTGCACGGACAATTTTTTTAGGTTGTGGTATGTCAGTTTCTCTCTAGAAGGAAGAGTAGTAATGTATTTTTTTCTCTCACGAATGACCTTTTTCAGGTTGTGATAACTTAGTCTACGTTTCTTGTTCAAGGCAAGGATGACCTGATGGCAACTGGGATGCATTTCATTTTGATTAAATAACATGCGACGCTTATGCAGATTCGATGTGGTTTGGCTAGCATTAACACTAGACCCTGAACCGACAATATTTCCTATACTGCCAATGTATTTTTTTTCTCTCACGTATGGTGTTTTTCAAGTTGTGACAAGTTAGTCTACGTTTTTTGTTTAAGCCCTGTATGGCGTCATCACAATTGGGATGAATTTCACGTATGACCTTTTTCAAGTTGTGATAAGTCGGTCTATATTTTTTTGTTTAACCTCCGTATGGCCTCATCACATCTAGGACGAGTTTCATTCTCATTAAATAGTATGCTACACATATGCATATTCGATGCGGTTTGGGTGGCATGGACAATGGACCCTGAACCAATGGTATTTCCCATAAAAGGTTGGTAATGGATATGTGTCATATCTATTTTCAACAAGATGATGTCAATTGTTCGATCATAATTTGAATCAATAGACTAGGAATGGACAGTGTCATCTGGCAGGGCTGACCAGACCTAGATATTTACTCTGAATATGATAAATATCCATTGCAAACATAATCTGCCACCCTCTACATTTCCTCTTTCATATGGCAGTGCCATGTTTACAATGTATTCTTGCCAACTTCCAATTGCCGACATATTTTCTAGGAGATATGGCGAAAGGTGTTGATGCAAGCAACTAAAAGCCTGTTGGCTACCACCTATAATTACATTGCAAAGGGATTGTACAGTGTAAAGCCACAACGACTACACATCGAACTCTGTTGCTACCAAATAGCCAATTGCATTGAACAGACTATCTCCACAACTAGATGCAACAATTGTTGCTATCTGCAAGCCATGGCAGTGTATACAATGCATAATCCGTTTCCATTGCGATTCAAGGTCTTTGCAAATGAGGGACAAGTAAATATGAGGTCCTCCAAGATTGCATATGGATAATTTTCTATACAATAGTTGTTCATAATGACCACTGACAGGATTGGCATCATGGAACAAGATGCAGTATGGATCGCTAGACGGGGTTTTGTTGAATAGTACATATCTTGTTTTTCTTGTCAATGACCATATTCCAATCGATATATTGAGCCACTTAGACAACCACCGTATATAAAATGTATCTCCCCAAAGTCCCCTCTCATGTGCAGGTAGAATTGCAGATGGAGACAACCACATCTTTGAAAAATACGTAGTGACATCATGTATTCCATGCAACTGCCAAAGAAAATCTGATGTCAATTCGTATTCATATGACTCCAATGCCTCAACGCCGCCATTTTTTAAACAACCCAAGAAATAATCTATCAATCCATTGCGCAGGTTGGTCGAGGAATAACATAAATGCAATAGAATCTGAAATGCATCGAAAAGGCAATCTCCTACAGTATATGAGAATGCATCCAATCTAAAAATCCCATTGCCATGAAATACCTCGTCGATTCTGTCATTTACAATGGAGTCTGTATATATCTCATAGGAATCAACATATATTACTTGTCTAATCTCTTAAACTGTGATTTTCAAGTTGTTTCTTAGATATTTTCAGTTTATATGAAAACAAAGAAAAAAACAAAACAAAAAAAAAAACGTAGAAAACTACAAGTGCGGAACTGCGTACCAATCCCGCTATGTATACTTCAACCTTCTTCTTGTCAAATTCAATCCCGCCTAGTCGCCACAACATAGGACAAGAAAACAAAATACAGTGAACAATGAACCAAACAGAAGAGACAACACAAATAAATAGCACTATAAATTTGATGAGCAAAAGGGCCGAGTATTCAAGGTATATCATTTTTGAACCTATTCATGGCGTGCATCCTACAATCTTCTCATAGGCAGAAGATGATTTGCAAGACATAAAGGATAGGACAACGGCAACATGTGGACACATTTTTTGTCTCAGAGAATAAAAGCATTCCCTGTCACAAGACCTTGGTAGATGGTTTCCCCCTTGTGACAACTCTGAATTCGTTTTCTAAACCCCTTTGCATTGCTATTTTGGAAACAACCATGGCACGATATCTAGGACGTGGAAGTTGACACATGTGATTGGAAGGGAACAACCTGGAAAAAAAGCACAAAACACATGGTTTCCAGGAACAAAAAATAAGAGGAGAAAATCCGGTTTTCTTTTTTATATGTCACCACGACTGCGACAAAGGCGGGTTCTGTATAGAACATTGGCGTTCAAGAACAAGGAAAAGATTCTGGTCGCAACAGCCATGCAAAAAGATGTTCTGCAACAGAATTTCGAGGCAGGGACTCCTACTATTGAAAATTCTTGCTTGCAAGGTGCAAACAATAAGCGAAAAAAAGGAATAGCAACGAAATGATGGCACAAAAACTTACCCATCAACGACGAATGATAGAAGCGCAACTCCAAAACTTGCAAACCGCAACAACAGGTCCAACAACTTGCAAAGTTGAAGAAAAACAAACCAGTGAACAACCACGAAGAGGTCCAACTGCAACTGTAGGACCTCAACTTTGCAAAGTTGAATCAAACAACAACAAACAACATCGAATGAACCAACGAATAAGCATCAACCAGTGAACCAGTAATTCCGGTGAAGAACAATATTGCCCAATTTCACCAAAAACAACACTGTATCAAAAAATGGAACGAAACTGTAGCGTAACACATCTGTAAAATAAACATCTAAGGCTGTGAGGCCTGTTAGGTAAACACTTAAGACTGTCAGAACCGTCAAAGGGCGTCACGCCGTGCAAACATTTAAGAAACAATGCAGTGTGGCAGGCCTGTTTATGTACGCAACGATGACAAAGACTCTCGAAGTACGCAACAATAAAGAAAAATCAAACGTAATAATAGTAATAAAAAAATAAAAAATAATAACAATAATAACAACAATAGTTCGAACACTGGGGACTCACGGGTAATAACGAAGCTGTAGATGATAATTTTTTTGGATATGCCAACATATACATCATTGGGAATAGTAAAGCTGGCAATAAGGCCTCAAATCTATTATCCAACGAGATAATGAGATATATGATTTTTTTTGTTTATATAAATAATAAAAAATAATGTTTTTAGTTCTGTAGCTCAAACAATAAAAATTATGCAAAAAATTGTAGTCGAACGAAAAACTAATATAAAGTCAACGAATTGTCAATCACTATAAACTTTGGATATTTAAACATTTCAGTATGAATAATACAAATTCAAAAAGTACCGTAGATGATAAAAACCTTGGATATGGCAACATATAATTCATTGGGAATAACAAAGCTGGCAATAAGACCTCAAATCTATTATCCAACGAGATCATGACATATATGGGTTTTTTTATTATATAAATAATAAAAAATAATGTTTTTAGTTCTGTAGTTCGAACAATAGAAATTATGCAAAAAATTGTAGTGAAACGAAAAACTAATATAAAGTCGACGAATTGTCAATCACTATAAACTTTGGATATCTGACATTTCAGTATGAATAGTACAAATTCAAAAAGCACCATAGATGATACAAACTTTGGATATGGCAACATATAAATCATTGGGAATAGCGAAGCTGACAATAAGACCTCAAATCTATTATCCAATTAGATCATAACATATATGGGTTTTTTTATTATATAAAAAATAATGTTTTTAGTTCTGTAGTTCGAACAATAAAAAGTATGCCAAAATTTGTAGTCAAACGACAAACTAATATCAAGTCAACGAATTATCAATCACTATAGTTCCTCTACGCCTTCAACAAGGACTAATAACATATTTTAAAATATTTTACTCTATCACAAACATTTTATCCATCAAATTCCAACTCTAATCCTCTTGATAATATCTTCTAGTAAAATTAATATGTCCTTTAAAAACATGAAACTCAATTTTCAAAAGGTCTCTCTAAAGAAAGATGACACACATTACTTCCACCGATCTCTTGATGTGACACGACTTTGTCTAAGTTATTTTGAATTGACTAGATTTCCTTTCATGCTCATGATTTATATAATATATTTTATGTTCAATAACATATTAATTTATATAGGTTTTTATATCACTTGATAATGTTTACAAATATGTCTATCTCTATTTTAATGACATAAAATATTTGATCAATTTAAAATATATCAATCGACATATTTCTTGGTTAAATATATCAATCGTTATGGTTTACTTAATCGAGCAATATGTGTTTCGTCGATTCTTTTTTGACATTTAAATATTCTTAAAAAATTAGGTGGTAATCAAAATTTAAGAATATTATTACATAGTTATGGACAAATGTTTGACTTTTTTGCCATGAAGGATGTCATAGAGATATGGTTGGTGAGATGGAGAATGAAAAGTTGTGATTTTAGCACAATGATGTCAAGGTGACATGAGAGTGACTAATATTTCATTTTTTAAATTTTGTGTACTCGCAATAAATTCATTTTATAGAGTGAATTATTGAATATAGTACTTTACCCGGTTTGTCTTGGAAATATGTTTGGTGTTTAATCTTTTTTTTTTCACGCAGAAAAAAATAGTTTCATTGTTATTCTATTAGGAATCAAGTGAACCTTTCGAATACATATGGATTAAAAAAATTATGATCTCTTGAAAGCTCAACAAAAGTTTTGATAGTTCAACATAAGACTATAACCTATTCAAAATCTGTTCTTGTTGACTTCAGTCTAGGAAGTACATGCTAAGACAAAATATAATAAGTACATGTCCTGACAAAAAAACTTTTCATCTAGAGCATAAAGTCATTTGATGTTTCTGACTTTAAAATAGAAGGTATCTATCTGGATTGACTACATTTCCTTTTATAGATTCCTAAAAAAAAATCCATCTCGTAGGACAGTCCAACGCCTTTTTGGATAATGTATCTGCTTTAGTGATGAATTTCCCGTGTACATGCATAAATTTGATTCCATCAAATTTATCTTTTAGACTCCTGATTTGATCTTTCCAGGTGTTTAGATATAACATATTCATATTTGATTTGTCATTAATCCATTCTATGGCCATCTTTGAATCTCCAACCACCATCATCTTGTTTATGTATAATCTAGAAGCAAAGTGTAAGAGTCCCCATAGTCCCAAGATTTCTGCCTTCATATTGTTTCCTTTACCACCAACAAAATGTGCTCTGAATTAATTTTAAGAAAGATACCTATGCCACAAAGATCATTAACAACTGCACCATCAAAGAAACCTATTGGATTATCATCAAAGAAACCTATTGGATTAAGAAGGTAATCAATTTTTTTAACTTCACATGCCCCATTGAGTTCTTTAATAGAAAGAAGGACTTTTGTGACTATTCTGGAATCCTGCCTGTGCCAGTTCTCAAATAATAATTTATTTATGTACTTCCAGATGCCCC
>SNQJ01S0065785.1:13682-35576 GCA_010110895.2 Picea sitchensis | reverse complement strand
GGTCTCAAAGGTTATAAGCTTTGGAACCCAGAAACTAAGAAGGTAGTATATAGCCGAGATGTGGTATTTAGAGAAATGAAGGATGTTATTAAACAGGAAGTCCTACCAAGTAAGGAAGAACCAAAGAAAATAGAGTTTGATTTAAAGGATGATGAGTCAGACTCTACGGAAGAACAAGAATCAGAAGAAGAAGATCCTCATACTCCAGTATTAAGGAGATCGGTTCGAGAAAGAAGGCTACCAGAAAGGTATACTCCATCTGATTTCCGTTCAAATTTTGCTTTGTCTATTACTGATGATGATCCTAGAACTGTTAGGGAGGCAGTGGATTCAGAGGATGGAAATCTTCGGAATCCATTTATTAAAACTACCATGTTAACAAAAGTTACACAAGCCATAATAAATTGGGTAACCTCCCATTTTAACCCAATCTGAATTAATAACATCCGTAGAAATTGCTAGCTCACTTTATTGTATGTTTTCTTTAAATCCAACTTTAGAGTAATTGAGCTTAACTTCTTAGACTTATCAGTGTGTAAACACTCTCGTGCGATCCCCACAACATCATAGATTAATCGATCTTTAAGGAAGCCAAACTTTTCATAGGATATACTTGATGCCAATTTATCTTTCAACCGCATGGCAATGATTTTAGAGATAAATTTATATACAAAGTTACAGAGGGAAATTGGTCTAAAATCATGAAAGGTTTTTGGCTTGCTCACCTTGGGGATAAGGGCAAATAATGTAGCATTGAGAGCACCCGAAATATGTCCTGTACATATAGATTCCTCAACTGCCCTGTGAAGATCCTCCCCCATAATATAAAAAAAATTCTGAAAGAGTTCCCGTGCCCACCCATCTGGGCCTGGAATTTTATCTTTGGGCATTATACGAACAATTTCCTTAGCTTCATCTAAAGTGATAGATTTACCAATCTCATCACTTTCTGCATCATTAAAAAACTTGGTTACATTCTTGAGAACTTTGATCTGATTAAATGAATCCTCTACCTCTATCACACTGAATTGGGCTTTGAAATGTTTATATGTGATCTCTTTAATATCATTTTCTGCAGATTTGTAGCATTCTGCATCATCGACTATATCCAGATAGTGTTTTGGCATCTTCTTTGGGAGGCAAATTTATGAAAAAATTTAGACTTCTTGTCACTCTTATCAATCCATATTGCCCAACTTCTGAGCCTCCAAGTGGATTCTTCTATAGAAAATATCTTATCCTTCCTTTGTTTTAGTGACCTAAGAAAATCCAAGTCTTCCTGTAAAAACACCGGTGACGGGCAATTCACAAATATCTATGACATTTTTCCCTCAATATGATGTAGTTCTGAGTCTATTTGATTTTTTTTATTTCTCTACCAGAGAACAACTGCTTTCTTTAAGTTCCTCAATTTTTCACACAGTAATTGGATAGAAGAAATATCTGACCAGTTTTCCATAGAGTTCCATGTATTCTTAATAAGAGAAGAAAACCCTGGATTAGAAATCCAAGTGTTGTTGAATTTAAAGGGAGGGGTGACTTTATGGGAAGAGTTCTCAAACTGTAAGCATATCGGATTATGGTCCAAAATGGTAGAATTTATGATCCAAGATCTAGTTTTACTATGATTTCCAAGTAGAGTTTCATCAAGGGGGAGCTGTGCTCCCCGCCATACGCGCGATGGTGTATAGGATAGTCCGTAGAGGTAAGTCACAGACATCTTAGATAGCGACCTTGCCACTATGTCTCTCAATGCTTGACACACAATGTGCACTTATATAGTGGCTCATAGGTTCACCACCTCCTCTGCTACCTGTCAATGTGACTTGAGCCCCTTAACAAGATAACCCGGTCAAGAAGTAGATATCCTCGATATCCATCTCAAGGATGTGAGCCCTCACACAAAATACCTGTTGGTCTACGTCCCACATATGGACTAAGTACTCCAGTAATCTCAACTAGGCCCTCACGCCTTGGATCTTGAAGAATTTTAGCAGTCCACACTGCCAGAGGGCATTTACTGTTCCTGGGTCATTCCCAACAAAGTAATATTCATCCTCATGTTCTCTTTCTCGCCATTCCAACATCCTTATTGTAGAAAACTTGAAATGAAACATAAGAGAGGGATTATAATCTTCATCTTTCTCCTGGACACTTTTTATTGGCAGAAGAATATTAAAAACATTTTTGTTTTGCGCACGTCGCAAGCTAGCTAGCCCGTACAATGCAAATTCGTCGCACTGTAGCTTAAAGTTTGCATGCGATGACCCTGGGTTGTCGTAGGGCACAATACAGGGCGCTTGCGATGACTTCCGGGCCCAAGTACCCTAGAAAATGCAACCTAAAAAGCCATTTCTAACCAATGAAAAACAAATCCATGAAAAGTTGAAAGAAATGAAAATTCCCTGTCATGCAGAGATCATTCGCCAAATGATCAACCATGCCTCCCGCAATCCGCAGTGGAAACTTGAGCTAAAATGGAGGTTTTGGAACAAAGTTTGGGTGGAGTAACAATGAAATGGTAAAAATAAGTTTTTACCCCATTTAATTAACTTTTTACTTTTCCATTTCATTTTTTATATTATTTTATGTATTTCACCTAAGCCCTAGACTTCTAATGGTGTTACAAGTGTTTGATTTTCCGCACGTGAGAAATCTAGGATTGGAATTTGAACAAGGATACATCTTTTGGGTTTTCTTTTATACATTTGTCATTTGTACAGATCCTTTTAGAGTTTTTCAAGAAAAACTCCGAGCTTAGTTTTTTCTCTTTCTCGTGCTCGTAAATAAATAAGAATGTAGCCGAGTATACTTTTGTCATTTTTTCGTACTCATGATGGTAACATGAAAAACAACACCCATGGAGTATCCTTTAAGCTCTTTTCACACTCCATAAAAATAAAAATATTGTCGAGTGACCTTGATCTTTTCACACTCGTAAAAGTATTTGAAGAAAACATTTGATGGGCGGTATATTATCACTTTTTTGGTCTCATCAAATTAACTTATGAAAAAGGAACTTGTGGAGTCCTCTTTATGTGTTTTTCTCTCTAAACATGAAAAACCCCTGAGTTTTCTCTCTTTAGACTCATTAAACAAACATCGAAAGACCCATATGGGACCAAACCACTCCTTATGGTTCGTTAAACATACTCCGAGAGACTCGTCCGAAGGATGAGCTTACATCAACAAGCATATGTTATCCTCCTCAAGCTTGCGTAAAAATAAAGAGGTACTTGCCAGAAATGGTGGGGGAAAATTTTGGAAATAAATGTGTCTTTGTATCCGTGTTAGTGGCAGTAATAGTCGCTCTTGAACATGACACCCCCTTCATCATTGCATCCAGGTTGGGAAATCCATTCGCCTCTCGTTTGACCATCTACATGTCCATATGTTGGGTCCTCGAGTCAATGCTGCAAAGACCATTGTCCTGTCATTCATATGTTCAAGAGAAGTCCAACCTTTATAAGCCTCTTATCGAGTCGGCCATCTGCAGTTATAAATTTTCTACTATGTCGGCCTTCCATGTGTTAGTTTCAAATAATTTCATGCTCTGATCTATCTCAAATATGTTACTTATTTCATGTCATTGATGGGGGATACATCAAGTCCCTCCTGTGAAGAGTCTTTTCCTGTTGACTTCAGCTCCTTATCCAGGAACAAGACTTAAAAATTATTCAATGCCTCAGAACCTGCATGCCTCAATGGCAGTTTTCTTTGCTTTCGACAGTGGGTTCACATCATTGGCCCCTGATTGGAAGATTCTTTTGAGTGTTCGACTTCAACTCCTTTATTCACACTCGTTGGATTGTACTGGGGTACCTTATGAGTCATTGACATCAATGTGATTTCCGTCGCACTTGTTAACAGTTCTCATCATTGTTCGGTAATCAAGTGGTTTCTACCATGTTCGACTTCAACACTTGTAATCACATGGTTATATTCATGCCAGAAATGGCGATAGTGAACCGGGTCCGCACCGATGCAGTCGGGTTCGCGTGAATATTCATGATTTGTATTGACACATAGATCCTTTGGTATGTCATTATTTATGTCATAATTTGAGTAATTTTAGAGAATAGATCCACAGTTAATTTGAGTAATTTTAGAGAATAGATCCACAGTGTATTCTGGGTGGCTATGCCGATTCACCTTGACATGGATCCACAATGTATATTTAGTGGCCATGACTCATTTGACACTTTGTAATCTGAGTATGGGAATGCCGACCTTAGACAATGGTATATTATTATGCTAATGCTTGACTATTTGGAGGTTACTAACTGGTGCACTCTTTGTTTCCGACACACACATTTTACAAAGTATTTCGGTTTTCATGAGTTCCAGCCTCATACTTTGGGGGGCATTTTGTTACGCATTATTTTGTTCATCTTAGTGATCCATTGACAACATGTGTTCGTGTTCCCAGAAAGATCCTTTCTCCATAAGGAAAGTGATTGACTTCCTTTTCCAAAAACCCTATTAAGGAAGGTCGTCGCAGGCTGCATCATAAGCAGGGTGCGATGATGCTTGGTCGTCGCACTCTGCCCTAAAACTAGTTTGCGACGTCTCTGCAGGCTTCTCTACAGTCGAGGTGCGACGATGCCAAAAGGATAAGGTGAGGTGGCATCCGTATGGTTGGGATCCTACTCGCTTCTCTGATTTGGTGGGATCATTCTAATCTCTTTAACCATCTCTCTTTTCCCTATATAAAGAGGGATTTCTCATGGAAAAGGCTAAGGTTAATTAAGGTTGATTCAAGAAAGATTATTATTGAATAGGTTCAGATTGTATGGAGAATTGTACATTGGGTCATTCTTGAGAGCTTCATTTCAGTTCATCAAGTCATTGTGGATCTTCTTCATTCAAGATTGAAGCAAGTGTGTGTGTTGGAGCAAAGCCTCATTAGAAGGGGACCTTGCAACATCAAGGCTATGGTTGTAATCTCCACTTTCATTATTATATAATACAATGATATGTTTCTTTCCCATAAAACTCATCTCATTTTATTGTATGATTCCTTGATCACACACATAGGTTCTCTTTGAGTATGCTATTTTTCTTTCACTTCGATTGGCTTGTGTTCCCTTGCCGATCCAACATCCTATGAGCACTGGAGTGGAGCTAGGACGACAACGACAAGGAAAATAGATATTTAAATGGTACGTTTCCTATTCTTTGTTAGATAGTAAACTCAATGTTTAGAGCTTAGGGAAAGCGTCATGTTCTATTCTGTTTTTTTCTAGATCTAGGTGGATCTAGGGAGATCTGTTTATGTCCGCATTTACCGATAAGTCCCATAACACCTTTCTTGAGCGTTTCAAATACCTTTGATAAACTGGTGCAACAATTGTCAAACTACCAAATTTGAGCTCTAGGTCCAAACCATCACTTTAGCAAAAACTCCAATAGAATAATGAAATGCAAAAACAAGTGAATAGGTGGTAAACTCCGACGCGAGATGCGAGTATCAAAGCCCATGTTCTTGGTCCTTGGACATTAAATGCATAATGATCCTTACATTGTGCAAGATACCAACCAAAAAGCACGTCATTTTCCACTCTCACATTAACTAATATGGAAACCAATTATCAAACAACGAATAATGCAACACGAGTAGAGGATCACATGCCTTTTTGGCCAACATTAAAGACATCATGTCTGTTGACCAAATAACGACTTAATGCTACAACTAATGTTCCATCTCATTAATGAGTATCCAATTAATGCATCTTCATTCTCTCCAAATCTTTTAATCCCATAACTTCAATATTTATACGAATTCTATACCGTATAAATCATGAAATTTCATATTTCAAAGTTTATAATCAACAATATCATACTTTCCATGCAAGTTGGTAAGAACAATATGGTATGTAACGTATGTGATATACAATCTGATGCCATTTGAGTTGCACAAAATATTTGCATGCTAGACTATATCACATTATGATATATATATATATATATATATATGAAATGAATTTGAAAATCCTTTAAAATCATAACCATATAGTTTATCACCCAACCATCGTGCCATGCAATTGTTGGGATGATGTGTGCCTTTGCCAATAAATATAACCAAAATATTTTGATACTTGATATCACCACAAACATGATTTTCAAGAAAATAATCACCATATAATAGCACCTTATGAGTATGAATGTATGCAAGATAGGATACCTTTGTAAAGATTTATGGGCACAACCTTTCTTTTTCTTAGCAACTATATCAGAAGTGGAACCCATAATCAAATTGAAGGAAGAAAACATTATCACTGTGTAACATAGATGAAGCCATTATGTACTTTTCAGTAGATTAGTAATGCTTCTATATTAGAAATACTTGAAAATAAACATTTGTTCTTTCTCCCTAGGGGTTCCCACCTACTAGTTATATATTTATATCATAAATAGTAAAAAACTTAAATTGTATCTTGCAACTATGTGCAGACTATGCTATTGGTGGCGATTTTATGAGTCAACATAATCTACTAGGGAATCCTTGTTCACAACTATGATGATATGGCATGGACAACTCCATTGCATTTATCCCATCCAATGAAATTATGCTCTTAACATTTAAGTGATTGATCTTATTGAGAGTAGGTTTTCTTATTAGTCCCTGCCTCAGGCAAGAGACTATAGCAATCGCCTCAATGGTTTATGCCTATTAATGGGTGTAATCTGCTACAATAACTGGTGCAATTTGTATGCTTGTTTTATAGTTTCATAAAGTTTTTTGAAAATTCATTTTTAAATTTATTTATGGTTGAAAATAAATCATTTTTTTATTTCTCCAATTTCACACATAAAATTCCTTATTGGTCCAATGCTCAGTGATGGGACATTAATACCGTGGTGTATGCTATTTTTTTTCTTCAATTGTCAGAGTTTATAAATAAGTTTTTTTTGTGTCTCGCCACCTTCGTAACATGTTGCTCAGCTCTTGCCACCTTGTAACATGTTTCTCAGACCCTTGCAACTCCTCATCCCCACCTCACCACCACCTCAAACGTTGGATGAAGGTGCATGTATAATTTTACTAGAAACATACCTGAGTGGATTTCTGAAGAGTCCGAATTTTTTGCTCAGCTCTTAGCTTCGGTATGACCAACTAGGGTATGATCCAGTTGCTTTGACAGAAGCAGTGGTTTATCCAGGCCCAATGGTTCTCTCTTTCTACCATGTAGAAATCCCAGCCGTACCAGCCCTAAATCCTAGCCAACCCAAGATCTGTGGCCGTGTCACTAATAAGACATGATAAACACCAGGCAAGACCATAGCTTGGTGGCATCTATCTATCCTAACCCTGCTGACGACAAGAGGTAATCAAGCTTCTAGGGCCCTTCCCTTTCCTACCCTCCTAAGACAACAGACACCAACGAAGACATGCAATTAGTTAGCTACATATCGTTGGCATGCACTGGGATAAGATTGAATACATGTGCAATTGTATTCCATGAGTTTGGTCGATATGCTCATTGAGGAGAGCATAACAGGTTACCTTGTTTCACTCTTTTTAAAGTTATATCTTTGAACAAATAACTCTATGAGAGTTATTTCAATATCTAAATTTATGTATTGCTATTCTTGTTAGTGTGAATGTAAAAGTACCTGATTGTTTGAATGTAATAGTACCTGAGTGCATGGGATGCTGGTGGTGCTCCTTCTTTGTGCTCTGCTCACAATGCTCCTTGATTTCTATGTGGCATACCTACAGAATTTGCGATGCTCCTTGATTTCTAAAGTTATATATCTTGAGTCGAGAACACTGGAAGTTAAAACACCATGTACATATATATGGAAGAATTTCCTCTGAACAATCGGATAATCAGAAGTACTGGGAAAATGTATACATAAGTTCTAGTTATGGGGATATGTGTGAGAAAGCAGAATGGTAAACGTCTCTTCTTGTGGTTGATAATCCCAAGGCTTGGATGAGCCTAAGAAACAAACTTTAATTTAGTTTCTATATTGGGGAAGGTGAACCCAATATAGAGCAGAAAAATAGAGCTTTCCCATACATTTTTCCTGAAAAATGGAAGAGATAGGAAGGTGGTCTGAAAATCTTGACCTCATATAAAAGACCCTCCTAAAACGCGGCCATTTCCTCTTTTCATTTATCGATATATTCAGTTATTGATAATCCTGTGACATTTAAACAAATATCTCATGTTTTCAAGGGTTATTCTTTTACCCCAAAGTTTTTTCATTACTGTCTGATAACTTTTGTGTATCACATAGATGCACTTGCACACTAGATTTGTATGGATGCTCTCCAGTACACAGTCTAGCCAACGAGAACAAACAAATAAGTCCCTAAAAAACTACACGATTTCTTCTAGGTTCTCTTTTCTTGGGAAGGAAAAGGTGACTATTTACTGCTCATGTACACAGTCAAACCAATGAGAACAAACAAACTAGGAACCCAAAATAGAAACATAAAACACTTTGCCACCAAAACCAAGCATAGAATAAAACCACTTAATAGAGCTCACAATGAAGACCAAAACCCAAATGAAGACTAGAATGAAAAAATAAATTCTTTATCCAAGAAATAGAACCCACCCAGAAATGTGAAAATGAAACCCAGAGCAACCCACAGGCTGGAAACTAGCCGATGCTCACAACCCAGTGCAACCCACAGGCTGGAAACCACCCAACTCACAAGCTTGATGGTGTTCAGTTGTCCCGGCAGAAATACCACCAATAAATTCCTTTTTAGTGACACACGCTGCCTTTTCCATGACACTTATCATCTTTTCAGTGACACGTCACTTCTTTTCAATGACATGTATTGATTGAGTTTTGATCCGATTCTCATAAAATATATAACGATGTAATGAAGTTCATAAAAATCATTTCCAGCTAGAGGGATATTCCTTTCATTGAATTTGTGTGCAATTTAATTGTTTTGACAGAGAATTTGTGGCCAGTAGACCATTTTTTTTGTTAATTAATGGCATGTTTCGAAAAAGATAAGCGTATGAATTTATAGATTTCTCCGACAGAGTAAATTCCCCACAAATATATATTAAAAACTTTTACTGGTGTGACTGAAACATATAAATTCTATATATGCCAACTTTTATGCTTTTCACTGTACTCCTCTTTATTTTGTTTTGACCACTCCAGCCACTGAACTTGACCCTGTAAATTCTACACTTTCTGGTTATTAGTAAAGGTATATCCGAATATTCTTGCATGTGTTCCTATCCCATTATCCCATCATCACGCATGAAGGTAAATAATATAAAAACATTATGCTTATCTATAGTTTGTCAACGAAATAATATACAAATTCAAACATACTATAAACAAAAAAATAAGTTTGTTAAAATATTTTTAAAGTTGGAAACCTTTTCCATGTTTGTTAAAATATTTTTAAAGTGGAAAACCGCTTCACTATCCCAATGATGCGACGGATGAGACCTTATTTGACAGTAATATGTGGAAATTTGATACAGAAAAGTAATATTTGAAACTTGGAACCCTTTTACATGCTCACTTAGAAAAACTGATAATTCAAATCTTAATTCAAATTTTTTCTGCTTAGCAGCTACTATTTCCCTTGTTTATTAATGAACAACTTAATAAAAACACTAATAACTTCCTTAAGCATCTTCTCCCATGATGTTTACTGGAGAGAATCCAAATATAGTTTGGTTTATATTTACACATAACTAAGGAGGTGAAAAAGACAATACTACAGGTCGTTGAGAATATACAAATATATAAACAAATAGAATTAATCCTTTCTTTACTCTTTGGTTCATGCATTTGGTCAACAATTAAAAAAATAATTTATTTGTTTGAATTTTTTTTTAAAGTATTTTGAAAATAATTAAGAAAAACATTTTTAATAAAAACATCAGAATTATAAATCAACATAACGTAATTTTAACTAACATTTGGTCAACAATAAAAAAAAATAATTTATTTGGTTGGTAATTTTTTAAAAGCATTTTGAAAACAATTAAAAAAAACATTTTTAATAAAAATATCAGAATTATAAATCAATATAATGTAATTTTAACTAAGATTTGTAGTTATCCTTCAATGTTATCAACAATTCCTATATAAACAAAGGAGGCATCCTTTAACCAAATGAGATTGGTAGAATATTTTTGTCAAATAGATTGCAAACAACCTCTATATTATTAACTATTTTAAAGTCTTAAATCTTATATAACATATAAACACAGTTAGGGACATCAAAAAACGATCATTGTCAAAGTCTAAGGTTAATATCAATAGTGATCATATCTCTTCTTTCAAACTTATTAAGTATAAAAATTACATTTGTCTAAATTCCAATTCAACCATCACTCGTTATATTATCATTATCATAGTGATATCCATTAAAATTTGAAACACAACAATGAATTCTAACCTTCCAAAAGGCGAAAATCCAAAATCTTTTTTTAAGAAAAAGATTAAAAAACAACCCATTTTGATTTTCCTCTTAAATGTCCACTATAGTACATGCTTGTGAGTTGTGGTCTATCAAGGAATAAAAATCCATACATGTTCTCATTAAAGGGAGTGGGTACATTCATTGTCATGCACGTTCTATCACCAACAATAAAAAAAAAAAATCATTAATTTCCATTAGAAACTTGTTGAGATGGTCTCTAAAATGATTAATCTAGCTACACACCAAATATATAAACATCCAATATTGACATAGAAGAATTAAAGTCTTGCTCCAAGGAAAGAAAATATTTTCAAAAGACAAAGTGGACATCAATCCCCCTCACTCAAAAAATTCCTTTAAATTCTTAGGTATAGTAAGAGTTAGAAAACCACATCAAACCACAACTATTACTATAAATCATAAAATCTTTTCTCTCAAAATATTTTCCAAGAAAGAATACCATAACTCCCCCATTCAGATTCCTTAACATTATCTAAATTAGATTTACAGAAAAATGACGCGGGCATTGGTGCAACTCTTCCCCTGGTGCACGACGACTAGGGTTTAACCCTGGTTGCGTGTGGCGAACCTGTTGCATGTTCTCCTTTGCCCTCAATGGCAATGACCGTGTCCTTCTCTACGGGAGGCCCAAGAGGTGGGGATTTTCCCTCCTGCTCGGGGTCCAACCCAGTCTCTGCTTCGAAATCTGGGGCCACTTTCCGTGAGGTTATTCAGTGGAGCTCTGCTCTCCCTTCGTCATCTTTTATGGTTTAGGAAGCCCCTCCCGTTGTCATTCCTATGGGTCAAGATACCGAGGAGGAGGAATAATACTACATATCTGTAAGTTTGGTCTGATGTTTCAACGGTTTCCGGCCAAAGTTAGTAGATCTGAATAGTTAGATCTCAACCACATGGATTCCTATTATGCAACAACAAGATTTCATTCATCCCTACTTTTAGCACATATTTTTGATAGAAGGGTGTTTTTTCCTTAGGAAATAACACCTTGGTGAAAAAATGCAGAAAAGGGGGTGCTTGCACAACCCATCTTATATTTTTATCCTAAGTTCATCAACGATTTGAAAGTTTGGTGCATTGTGCTAAGAAGCATGTAGATCTAAGCGGCTGAGCGTGGTGTGCTCAAATCCATGGTCCTAATCCAATATCGGACCCCCCCGACCTTCTGCCTTTAACCGGGGGGGGGTGTTCGAGCTGGTGGTTTTCTGGCGCGGGCCCCCCACTATCGTGCCACCTCCTCAGTAACTCGGACACCCCCCCCCTCGCGCTTTACCACTTACCACCTACACCCCCTTCGAGCTAACCACCTTACCGCTTTCCTATACTTCCCTTGCTCTCTCCGACAACTGTCCTCCACTCACATCGCCCGCGCGCCTGTCCCCTTTCCGCTGTCACATCTCTCCCTCTCACATCCCGACATGTGTCCCCCACTCATCCTCCATCTCACCTCSATCATGATGTCGTGCCCCACCCTGACCAATCACACCCCTCTACCTCCGCGTCCTTTCCCTTTGCCACATCCCTCGTGTATGTACACCACAACTGCCACATACTGGAGCTCACGCATTCCCAGTCACCACCAACCACAACCTTCCACATGGCCACCATTCACTCGTTGTAGCCTGTGAATGTGCGCCAAGATTCTCGCCAGCTCCCCATCGTTAGCGTCCATGTCGGCTTACCAGTGTTCCCTAAAAATGTCCAACGATGATCCAAGTGGTAGAGGTTCAGAGTGCGGCCAACACGTTTTCCAGAYGCCAGGTTGACTTAGGCCCCGTCCTATTCCCAATGAAGAAAGTTAATGAAGTAGGGGGAGGTGGTTGAAACATCGTCTCCCCCCATAAATGGAGATCTTGAAAAGGACTGTCAGACTATCTGAGCTCGCGTCTGATAGAGAATTGCATGCATAGTCGGATATAGAAGGTTCATATCTAAGAGATCGTGTTTGACAGGAGACTGCATGCACAGTCTACATAATAGACTTAGAACGTAAAGCCTTCAATGCCTTATTCAACCGCTCTTCTGGTGGTTGTAGTCAGTCCTGAGTATAAAGATGTAATTTTGATATTTTGTTAAGGTCTATGGTTGAGCCAGGATCCTGTATTGTAAAGTTTTGATGAAGCTCTGGTTTTCTGGTTGTGTAGCTTGATTTGAGATTTCTTGTTTAATGAAAGTCATCTTTCCTCTCCGTCTTATTTGCTTCTAATACTAAAGTGTCCATGTTTGAATGATTCAAGTGGATTGTTATAGCTGCATTTTGATGGATGTTTGATTATAGTCTTGTTATAACGTTCTTTAGTTTCCTGAAAATTTCAACCCAAGAGGATCTTGTGTTTGAAGTTTTTCCTCCTTAGGCAGCCAGAAGACCTGATGTCCAGAGCAGACCTCTACATTCTCCTCGCCTATTCTTCCTCCTATTCACCCTTACTACAACTTACTGACTGAAGTTGATCAAGACCTCAACTGCTTGTGCATGCTGGTCATTTTTTCTGAGTTAAAACGATATTATATTGAGTCTGCACCCATTTGACCCCTTTAAATTCATTCATTGTGACATATAAACTGATGGGTACTGGGCTTACCTTCAATGAAATCTAAAGGTGACTTCTAGTGCTAACATTTCTGGCGCTGTTGTCGGGGAACAAATTGAATACTTTTCCCTAGGATGAACGACAAAGCTTACTAGTTCTGAAGGTGCATTAGAACTCAATACATCAAAGATTGCAACTTGCACTTGGCGAATCCACTGTTTTAGTTGTGGCTTCTAGAAGCAGACACATGAGGTCTACTCGAGAAGGAGCTTTAGTTGCTATACCTGGTGACTCTGGTAATTTTCCTAATCCCTGTTTCCAAACTCCTATAGCTGCTTCTCATTCCCCTGTTATACCATCTGTTAGCGTTTCCATATATTTAAATTTTGGGAGTCTTCCTGCTGTTTTCTCCCCTCCTGGTATCGGTTTAGAAGGAGAAATATTTGACACCCTTGTTTCCTCTGAATTTGTACAGTGGTTTAAACCCAAAAACTCAGAAGACTTTCCAGCTTCGGGCTTTACCACTCCTCCTCCTATTAGAGTTACTTCATTTACAGAAGGGGAAACCTCTGTTCCCTCGAGCCCTGTAGCCTCTTCTCCAAATCCTTCGTTGTCTCCTGTTTCTCCCAAAAACACACTCCCAGTCTCACCTATCCAAACTCCATCTCATCCTGGTTCTCCTTCAGTTCTCATCCCAATGGCAGGTGCTAATCCCCCTAGGAACATAATGGATGCCATAGTGGCTGCTAGATATGCCCCTCTTGTCTTGCCTCAACCTTTGAATACTCTCCTAGCTGGTGGCTACCTTAAGCAGTTGCCTAAGTTCACTGGTGAGGGAGACATAACTACAGAGGAACACCTTGTAGCCTTTTATATTTATGCAAACAATTATGTCATTGTAGATGAATATGTATGGATGAGAATTTTTGTTCATAGCCTTGATGGAGAGTCTAGGAAATGGTTTAGGGCCTTGGCCCCTGGATCTATAGATGGGATTGACACCCTAGCTGATGCATTCTTAAGACATTGGGGGGATAAAAAATATTTTCTTTACTATATTACAGAGTTTAGATCACTAAAGAAAGGAGAAGGGGAATCTATTTCTGTCTTTTCCAAGAGGTTTAATAAAATGTATAATAAGATTCCTGCTAAGATTAAACCTACATAAACCTTTGCCAAAATTACTTATTCTAGTGCTTTCGACCCTGATTTCTGCCTCCTATTAAGAGAAATAAGAGCCACTTCCTTATCTCATATGCAAGATGCAACCCTGGAAGTGGAGTCCAATGTATTGGTAGTTGAAAAACTCAGGAGTAAGGCTGATAGAGACAGAGGAAAGGGAAGGTCTGAGGCTTCAACCTCTAGTTCCTCTGCTACCCACCCTCAAATGGATGAAGTAACGAAGTTACTAAAATCACTTTCTGCTAGAATGGAAAGTTTGGAATTGGAAGGAAAACAGAGCTACAAGAATCCCCCTAATGCCGAAAATAGGGGTAACTTCAGAAGACCAAATAACACCCGCCAAATTATCCAAAGAGATCAAAGAGGTAGGGATAGGGATGATAAGAGGATCCATGCCCCTCTCCAAAATAACCTTGTTAATGATGAAGAAGGAGATAACAACTAAACGAGCTGAGTAAAGGGGAGAAGACCAATAGTATCCCCAATAAATATAACTTCAGGTCCAAAAAGAAAGAGGGGAAGTATGACATTCTTGATCAGCCTACCAGAGCAGAGAAGCCTGCTAAAAATGTAGCAGTCAAAAACAAAGATAAGAAGGTACACAAATTTTCGCCAGTGATCAAAGGCCCTGTCCTAGAAGTGAGAGAAATTCTAAAGCCCCCCTCTTATTTCAACCTTGAGCATGAGATTCAAAAAATTAGAATCCTTGTACCCCTTTCAGAGATGGTCAAGCATGAAGACTTCAAAAGGTGCCTCTCCAAAATGTTACATCCCGAGCCTTCATCTCATTCCACAGACTTGGTAAATATTCAAGATGAAAAGCCAACAATCATCTTAGGTCCTTTGGTAGAAGATAGAGATGATTCGTCCCCTCCATTCTATACATCACTAAACATACATGATAAGGTGTTGCATAACTGTTTGATGGACTCAGGGGCATCTCATAATCTCATGCCCAAAGCCGTCATGGATGAACTTGGATTAGAAATCACAAAGGCTTACCATGACTTGTATTCTTTTGACTCTATGAAAGGGCAGTGTCTTGGGGTCATCAAGGATCTGGCCGTGACTTTGTTTCAGTTGCCCATTAAAAGTGTGGTCATGGATATTGTGGTGGTTGATGTCCCCCCCAAGTTTGGCATGCTCTTGTCAAGATCTTGGATAAAAAGTTTTGGAGGAACCTTGCAGATGGACCTCACATATGATACCATTCCTGTGTTTGGGGGGGAGCATAGAAGGCTTTACAGGGAAGCTCATTTGGCCTACATTATCAGTGATGAAGAAAACCCCACCAAACATCCTATCTTTTCACTTGATACTGACTTGGGATCCAGTTTATCGAAGCTCACTGATGCTCCGAAACCTCCTCTTGAAATTAGAAAACAATCCATTAATATTTGTGAAGATTCTCCTCCCATCACCTCTGTTTGGAAGATGTTTTTTGATGGAGCCTCTTCTAGAGAGGGTGCTGGTGCTGGAGTGGTATTTGTTTCACCTACTCAAGAGACTATGTCTTTGTCCTACAAGTTAGAATTTGAAACTATCAATAATGTGGCAAAGTATGAAGCTCTTGTTTTAGGTTTGAGGGCCGCAAGAGACATGGGGATTGAGGAGATATCAATATTTGGAGATGCTGAATTAATTGTCCATCATATCAAGAATATTTATCAAGCTAAGCACCCTAGGCTAAGAGCTTATAGAAATGAAGTGTGGGACCTAGTTGACAGTTTTTTCTTAGCTTTCAACATTTCATTTGTTCCAAGAGAAGAGAATACCATGGTTGATTCTTTGGCTATCTTAGCAAGTAATTTCAGATTCCCACTGTCACCTAAAGTCAGGTATGATGTAGAAGTGAAATATATACCATCTATACCTGACAATGTCAAGCATTGGAAAGTGTTTAAATATGATCATGAGATCAAATGATTCCTTGAGACTGTTGATGATTTTTCTGCATTACATATTGATCAAGATCATGATTCTGAAAGTAATCCTCATGCTGAAGTTTTTCTGAACGAAATTGAAAATCATCATATTGTCCAGTTGCCTAGCAATCATATTCCAAAGGGAATAGTCCCCCTGGAAAGATTATTTGATAGGAATGATGTGGCAATGAAGGTTAAAAGTTCAACTGAGGATGCTGATGTAACTGAGTGCAATATTGGTACAAAGAAGGATCCAAAATTTGTCAAGTTGTCAAGCAACCTGTCAAGGGAACAAAAGGATGAATATGTCGATCTGTTAAAAGAATTTGCTGATTTGTTTTCCTGGACATATGAAGATCTCAGAACATACGAATCCAGTGTCATTGAGCATAAGATCCCATTGAAGGAAGAGGCCAAATCATTTAGGCAGAAATTAAGACAAATAAATCCTATGCTGCTGGCTATTATGGAGAGGGAGGTAAAAAGTATTTTGGATGCCTGGATTATCATTCCTTTGAGGTATTCTGAATGGGTGGCCAACTTGGTCCCAGTAAGAAAGAAGAATGGAGAAATCAGACTTTGTGTCGATTTCAAGAACCTGAATAGAAGCTCTAAGAAGGATAATTACCCCTTGCCAAAGATGGAGCACATATTGGAGAGGGTGATAGGCACATCTAGGATGTCCATTATTGATGGATTTTCTAGCTACAATCAGATCTCTCTCTTCCCTGAAGACAGAGAAAAAACAACATTCAATACTCCTTGGGGTACATTCATGTATGCTAAGATGCACTTTGGATTGATGAATGCAAGGGAAACATTCCAACAAGATATGGACATTTCCTTCATTGGAGAAAAAAATAGATTTGTAGTCATCTATCTAGATGACATCAAAATATTCTCCAGGTCTGATAAAGAACATTGCTATCATCTGAGAAAGGTTTTCTTGAAATGCAGAAAATTTGGTCTCTCTCTAAATCCCCAAAAGTCACTGTTTTCCATGAAGGAGGGAAAGTTGCTGGGGCACATAGTATCAGTTGAAGGGGTAAGGATAGATCCCAGTAGGGTGGAAACTATCCAAACCTTGTCACTCCCTAGATCCAAGAAAGAAGTTCAGTCTTTCTTGGGGAAAATTAATTTTCTGAGAAGGTTTGTTTCTAATTTTGCTGAACTGGTAAAGCATATTAAAACCATGTTGAGGAAAGGGAATGAAATCAAATGGACTGCTCAATCTCATGATTCTTTCGATCAAATTAAGAAAGCCTCGACTGAAGCATCTGTGCTCATCAATCCTGATTACTCCAAGGATTTTCATATTTTTTCATTCGCTTCATTTGATACAGTAGCAACTATTTTATTGTAGAAGAATGTTGAAGGGTTAGAGCAACCCATTTCCTTTTTCAGTAGGGCATTGAGAGATGCATAGATGAAATATGATATCATGGAAAAGAAGGCCTATGCTTTGGTTAAATATCTCAAGGCTTTCAGGGTCTATGTTCTGGATTCAAAGGTCATTTCATATGTCCCTTCAGCTTCTGTGAAGGATATTCTCATTCAGCCTGACATAGATGGAAGAAGGAGCAAGTGGATTGCCAAAATCCTTGAATTTGATCTTGAAATAAAGCCCACCAAATTGGTTAAAGACCAAGGTTTAGCTAGAATGCTGGCTGAATCTAATTGCAAATCTTTGGGGGTTAATTTCATCAACACTTGCTCAGGAAATCAACAAGCTGAGTTATATGATAAAGATTCTCAAGTTAGCCTCACATTGGCAGAATGTGCTTGGTACAAGGACATTATATTTTTTCTGCAAAAGTTGCGGCCTTATGATGGCATGGGGAAAATAAAGGTGAGAGCATTAAATCTTAAAGCAATTAAATACTTCCTTATTGATCAAGTCTTATACTGGAAAGACCCTCTGGGAGTACTTTTGAGATGTTTAGACGCACATGATGCCCAAAAGATTATGTTTGATTTTCATGACAGTCTACGTGGGGGACATGACTTCTGGAGAACTACAACCTGTAAGATTCTTAGGGATGGGTATTTCTGGCCTAGTCTATTCATCGATGTCTGCGCAAAGATCAAAGCTTGTGTTAAGTGTAAAAAATTATCTGGAAAGAAACAACTCAAGTCTTTTCCATTGAATCCTGTGGTAGCTTTAGGACCCTTTCAAYAGTGGGGCTTGGATTTTATTGGGGAAATTCATCCTTCTTCCAGTGGTCAACACATGTGGATCTTGACTGCCACAAATTACTTTACCAAGTGGATAGAAGCCATCCCCWTAAGGAGTTCTTCTCACAAGGTAATCATTGGTTTTCTTGAGGATATTATGGAAAGATTTGGTTGTCCGAACATAATCGTCACTGATAATGCTGCATATTTCAAGGCTGAACAATTGATCCAGTTCTGTGAGCAATTTGGAATCACATTGATTCACTCTACTCCTTAATACCCTCAAGGGAATGGACTGGCAGAGTCTTCTAACAAGAGCCTTATAAACATCATTAAAAGATTGTTAGAGGACAATAAGAAAACATGGGATTCAAAGCTCAAATTTGCTTTGTGGGCTGATAGAGTGACAACAAAAAGGTCTCTTGGTGTCTCTCCTTTTCAACTTGTGTATGGAATTGAGGCCATTTTTCCTTCTCATATTGCCTTGCCTGTGGAAAAATTCTTCCAAAACTACCAAGGAGAACCTGATGATATGATAAGAAGAATACAACAAATGGTAGAAGTACAATAGACTAGAGAACATATACTAGGAAAATCACATGATCATCAACAGAAGATCAAGTAGGCCTTTGACATGAAGGTAAGTAGAGAGGATTTCCAGCTGGGAGATATAGTACTCAAATGGGATGCGCCCAAGAAGGACAAAGGAAATCATGGTAAATTTGAAGCATTGTGGATTGGCCCCTTCAAAGTTTCTGAGGTGTTTTCAAATAACACTTACAAGTTGCATAATTTGGAGGGAGCTGAAGTTTTTGGTGGCCTTATAAATGGGCATTTTCTGAAAAAGTTCTTTGCTTGAGCTATGAGTGGCTTCTTCATGCCATTGTAAATATCATTCTGCTTTTGTTTTAATAGTTGTCTCCACAACCCAACACTAATGCACTGAAACTACTGAAGTTCTTAGAGCCTCGTAGGGAGGTCTCTATCCCCCATGGAGTCTAATGTTAGAACATATTTTTGATAGAAGGGTATTTTTCCCTTAGGAAATAACACCTTCGTGAAAAAATGTAGAAAAGGGGGTTATTGCGCAACCTACCTTATATTTTTATCCTAAGTTCATAGACGATTTGACAGTTTGGTGCGTTGTTCTAAGAATCACGTAGATCTAAGCGGCTGAGCGTGGCATGCTCAGATCCACGGTCCTAATCCAATATCAGAACCCCCCGAACTTATGCCTTTAACGAGGGGGGGGGTCCGAGCTGGTGGTTTTTTGGCATGATCCCCCCACTATTGTGTCACCTCCTAAGTAACTTGGACCCCCCCACGCTTTACTGCTTACCACCTACCCCCCCTCCGAGCTAACCACCTTACCACCTTCCTATACCACCCTCGCTCCCTCCGACACCTGTCCTCCACTCACATCACCCACGTGCTTGTCCCCTTTCCGCTGTCACATCTCTCCCTCTCACATCCCGACATGTGTCCCCCACTCATCCTCCATCTCACCTCCATCATCCTGTTGTGTCCCCCCCTGACCAATGACACCCCTATGCCTCCGCGTCCTTTCCCTTTGCCACATCCCCCGTGTCTGTACACTTTAACTCCCACATACTGGCGCTCACGCATTCCCAATCACCGCCAATCGTAGCCTTCCACATGGACACCATTCACCCATTGTAGCCTGCGAATGTGCTCCAAGATTCTCTCCATCTCCGCGTCGTCAGTGTCCATGTCCGTCTGCCATTGTTCCCTACAAATGTCCAATGAATATCCAAGTGGAAGAGGTTCAGAGTGTGAGAAACACGTTTTCCAGGAGCCCGGTTGACTCAGGTCCTGTCCTGTTCTTGATGAAGATAGTTAATGAAGTAGGGGGAGGTGGTTGAAACATCGTCTCCCCCCATAAATGGAAATCTCAAAAAGGACTGTTAGACTGTCTGAGCTCGCGTCCGACAAAGAACTACATGAACAGTCTGACAGAGAAGGTTTAGACGTAAGAGCTCGCATCTGATAGGAGACTGCATGCACAGTCTACATAATAGACTCAGAAGGCAAAGCCTTCAATGCCTGATTCAACCGCTCTTCTGATGGTTGTAGTCAATGATGAGTATAAATATGTAATTTTGATATTTTGTTAAGGTTGATGATTGAGCCAGGCTCCCGTATTGTAAAGTTTTGATGAAGATTTGGTTTTCTACTTGTGTAGCTTGATTTGAGACTTCTTGTTTAATGAAAGTCAGCTTTCCTCTCCATCTTATTTGCTTTTGATACTGAAGTGTCCATGTTTGACTGATTCAAGTGGACCGTTATAGCTGCATTATGATGGATGTTTGATTACAGTCTTGTTATAACATTCTTTAGTTTCCTAAAACTCTCAACCCAAGAGGATATTGTATTTGAAGTTTTTCCTCCTTAGGCTGCCAGCAAACCTGATGTCCAGAGAAGACCTCTACATTCTCCTCACCTATTCTTCCTCCTATTCACCCTTACTACAACTTACTGACTGAAGTTGATCAAGACATCAAATTCTTGTGCATGTTGGTCCAATTTTATGAGTTAAAACGATATTATATTGAGTTTGCGCCCATTTGATCCCTTTAAATTCATTCATTGTGACATCTAAATTGATGGGTACTGGGCTTACCTTCAATGCAATCTGAAGGTGACTTCTAGTGCTAACACCTACGTTAAATGTTTCTTCATTGTTGAGTTCGACATTGAGGAGGATTGTGATCTGATTCTCAGCTCAGGTCCATGGTTTTTGAGAAACTCAAGTTTGTGCATGAAACCCTAGACTCCTTCTTTCAATCCAACTAATGACATTCTCTCCTCAGCTTCTGTTTGGGTGAGGCTTACCAACCTCCCTTTGCATTTCTGGGTCTTACACTCACTTGAACCCATTGGTTCGGCTTTGGGAAAGTTCCACTTTGAAAGTTGTGAAACTTCAAGGTACAACACTTCCACCTTTTCACACATCTGGGTGGAAATTGACTTCAGTAAAGGATTCCCAACCGAAGTTATTCTTACTGGTAAAAATTATTCTTGGTATTAGAAACTAGACTATGATATAATTTCCCTACGTTGCAGATCTTGTTTTGAAATGGGACATCTTGCATCCCATTGTCCCAAAGGGCCCAATAAGAACCAAAAGCCTCAAAAATCCACTTGGTGTGTGGGATCAAATAATGACCATCATGTTATCTCGAATCCCCCTAAAGCCAACGAAAAGATGTCTCCAAATCCATATCAGAAGTCAATGAAAGAGGTTTCTTCCCCTCAAGATTCAGATGAGGGACCTCGACTATCAAATAGCTGGGCAAATCTGACTGATGATGCTGGGGTGTTGGATGAAGAAGCTCCAGATCAAAACAATCCATAAAATCCATGTATCACAAGTACCTCAACAAATGAAAATGAAGGTTGGACATTTGTAAGAAAGAATAAGACATCATATGTCACATCTCAACCAATGATAACACGAAGTCAGGACCATAAGTCATCCAATTTTTCAAACTCTTTCCCAACAGGTTAACTGTCACATACCCACTACCTCAATCAAATTTTTTGTTGATTTCTGTGGAATCCAAGCTCCCGAATTACCTACGGAGGCCTAGCGCAAGCTAGCTCTCTCTCTCTCTCTCTCTCT
>SNQJ01S0065784.1:88957-102032 GCA_010110895.2 Picea sitchensis | reverse complement strand
TCAACCAATGGCTAAATAAACTATGAGGAAACCTCAGAAGACTCAGAATTAGAAGATATTACAGACAGGGACCACAATCTTTGTACCTATGGAATGCTAGGGCACAAATGAGTAAGGTGATATCCCTTGCAAATCTTACAAGGTAACTTAGGCTTACGTCCTATCCATCTAGGTTTCTCAATAGAATCAATTCCCCCAACATGACTAGAAGTGGTTGGTTGCACATCTCCAACATGACTTGCAGAGGTTGGTGACGGGTCAATAACATGACTCACAGAGGCTACATACCTATTTCTAGTATGATTAGCAGTGACTGGACTTTTTCTCCCAACAAGACTTGTAAAGGCTGGTTTCTTTCTTCTTCCTATTATTCTTCTTTCTACTTCGTTTAGACTTCTGGTTACTAGTAACTGTACTTTCACCAGAGGCGGGAAAAGGAGGAGGAGAAGACTTTGTTTACTAAGGAACATCAACATTATGCCCATGACATAAGGTGATTAACTGAGAAGCATCAAGAGAATTTTGGACATTTGAAATGGTACCCAACCAAACCGATAGTCCCACATTCAACCAAGGAATGTACAAAGTGGCCATCAAAGGGACACCAACGTTTCCGAAGAAAGGAAAAGCACAAGAATACCCTTGCAAAGGGGTTCCTTGGTTGGTATCATCAGGAAATTTTTCCATGAATATATTATGCATAGGTTCTCCCCTTGTCGGATCAGTCAAGTCCGTAAAAGTCTCACACACTGATTCTGAAGAACTAGTGTTATCAAAACAACGCCTATAGAGAGGCGGCTCCACGTTTCTAAGTGGAAGACCAAAACATCCTCACGACTAGATGAGTGGGTGGTCCACCAACATAGGTCAAAGACCCAAATCAATGACTGACTTACTCCCCATGGAAAACTAGCGAGAACAGAGCACACACTAGAAAAAATCCTAAAGGAAAATCAAGCAGACCACTATCTAGTAGGAAGAACATTTACTCCAGCCAATAGTAGAGCAACTTACCAGTGCAAGTGCAACTCGAACAAGGAAGCACCTTCTGGGTATACTTTGCAAAGCATGGCCCGACATCTTCCCTAGGTACCACCATATACCCCCGCAATCACCTGTGTAAGTCCCTACAATAAAAGGAAACTAGGTTTCCAGCTCGTGAACAATTACCAGGTGGGTACAATTAACAGTCGGGTGGACCACAATGAGTAGGGTAACTAAGCCTGAAATCTATCGAGGGTATCAAAGGAAAGTGTTCTGGAAGGAAACTGAGGACCTCGAATGGATTCGATACGCATGAAGCTCTGTGGAAAATGTGATCAACGTAATCCAAAGATAAGTCCTCTATATCCGTTCCTCCGCTATGATTGATCTGACTTTGGAGGGGTTATCTCTGCTACCTTTCTGTACGCGACCTAATGTTTAACCCCTGTGTTAGAGTGGGGTCCCGAATAACTTTCACGTTAATGGAATTTTACACTCCCAGGCACAGAATGCAATGTTTGATTTAATGTATTTGAAGAGTTTCCTCTCCAATCTAATTCAAGGCCCTAACCCTAAACTAGTTGGTTGACCCTACAAACATAAAAAGTCTAGTTAATTTTAGATTAACATTCTTTTTAAGGCTTGATTTACTCAAAAGGGGCGTGGTAGTGCAACTGATGTTGTTAAGACTCTTGCGAAAAATAAAACTTATAAGAACACTAGCAAAGAAGGATTATCCTTCTTATTATCTTTTGAAATGCTTTTAAGATGAGAAGAAAACAAAACACTATGCTAATTTATTTTTCTTTTTCAAATTACAATGCAAAGCAAATGCCAAGAAAGAAAGAGATCTAACAAACTATTTTTTTTTTTAATTTTCTTCCAATCAAAGAAGAAATAACAAAAGATTCTAAAAGAAACTGATGAATACATGATTCATACCCCCCCCGGCCATGAGGGGGAATTTTTTTTTTTAAATGCAACTCATTTTTCTTAAAATTTCAAGCTAAAAATAAGTTAAAAAAGCTAGGAGACACAAGAAATATTTTGAAAAAGACAAGCAAACTGATGTCAAACCCAGGCTAAAGAATGTAACTACAGAGACAAATACTAGATCAAGAAACCCCTCAGAAGTTAGACTTCAATCAGGGAAGAGGATGAATGCCTCTTTTTTAAGGAAAAAGTTTCCTGACACAGTCACGCTATTGACACTAAAGCAGCCTGCGTATGTACGTGCGCTGTCCAAAGGTAGGGTGTGTATGTACATGTGCAGACCCACTGCAGGCCACATACACCTCTGTAACTTCTCAAAAATAAACTAATAGTCAAATATGACAAGGGAGGGAGTATTGGTACGATAGACCATAATCCCTCAAATACACAACAACTTATAGAAAACTGAAAGAGGTAATCAAAACCAATTAAGACACCTAAAACGATATCCCCTAAAAACCCTAGAGGCTCCCCAGTATGGTCTCCAATTATGCTATAGTGGGAAAACCCCCCTACAGACTACACTAGGTTTCTAAAGTGAAGGAAAATATAATTTTCTAAAGTCTCCTACTTTTAACAACTATCCTGACAACACCCCCCACATTCATATATAAAGTACAAAGTATAGGGATCCGATATTCTTACCTTAAACTCTGCATACGGTGTCGATCACAATGCGTTCAGTCACTTCTCGACTGTAAATCTCCTCCCAAGGCTGACCTGCATTCACCAAAAGACAAAAAAGAAACTATGAACATGCATTCTATATATGGATTGATGGGTTAGATGTCATAAAAAAATGCAAATCGAACATAAAGATAATACACATCATATGGAGGGACGAAAAAAGTACTTCTTTATATTAATCTCATAAAGTCACTTACAAAACGATATCGACAACTTCTCCTCAAACCCGATCCTGGGCTCCTCTTCACCAAGCTCCAACTACTTCCACGTATCCTTGTTCTCTCACACTTCTCTCTAGATAATAGGCATAGGCTTATGGATGAGGAAAAAGGGAAAGAATGGGGAATTCTGTCTCAAACTCACAACGTGGCTGCAAATTCTTGGGGCAAGGGGAAATTAGGAAATGGGTAGAGTTTGATTGCTTTCATGCTTTTCCTTGGAATGGGACCCTAACACCTTATTTTATATGCCAAAAATATAGTTATTCGGTTGGGTGACGGGCTATGGGTGGTCAATTGGTTAGGAAACTACCCAAAAGCCCGTATTCCCTTGCAACTTTTTATTTTTTGCAACTTTTGTGGGTATACACAGGCTGTAATGGTGCAGCTAGTGTACGTATGTGAGAATTAATGATGAAACTAGCATACATATGCGGGCAGTAGTGGTGCAAGGCGTGTACATATTCAAAAATGTATTTTTTAAGAAGAGCTATTCAATATTGGCTTGGCAAAAATAGTAAGTAAGATGGCTTGTTGTTAGGTATGTATGTCTAATGCAAATTAGGGTTATAACAACAAGATTTGTCCAGGTCACAAAATTCCATGCATACACGGATATTTCCTTGCTTCTTATTCACAGGAACGAGATTGGATACCCATTCGGTCAAGGAAACCAGGTATATAAAGCCAACATTAAGTAGTTTCTCTACGTTTGCCTTAATAGGAGGGGCCTTCTGGGGATTGATAGCTCTAAGACGTTGTTGAACATGCTTATCATATGGATAAGTTTTGATTTCATGCTTGATAATACAAGGTTCGATTCCTGACATCTCTTCATATGACCAAGAAAATACATCTTGAAATTCCTTGAAGAGCTCGGTGTAGATCAGGATTTCTTCTGGCGAACAATCTGCATCGATATGTACATTTTCAATCTTTCCAGGGGTATGAGAGATATCGATCGTGACGGTAGGGGAGATACTCACCATATTTACTTCAGAATAAATTTTGTGCATATCAATTGGAACTACGACATGACCAACTATCTCACTCAAAGTAGATCGAAAGTCATCTTGTTCGATTCTTTCAAGCTCTGGGAGAAAATAAGAGCGATGATGCATATCATCCCAAGGTTTATCAGAACCATTCATGGATTTGATGATAGCTTCATCTGAGGAAACCCAACATAACCCAATGTTGCAATTTGACGAATAATCTTGTCATTTAAATATGATGAACAAACCCCAAAGTTGCAATATGATGTACAAAACCCAATGTCATTGTAACATCCTCATTTTCAAATACCAAACTAGCAATGTATAATGTAAATGTAATGTATAGTCGAGAGCCAAAGCGATGTAATATGTAAATGATGTAAATTGAATATAATGAATAAAATGTATCATCAACTCCAGATGGACATGGACAAATATTTTGGGGCTCAGTATCCACAAGAGAAGGAAGGGGTCTAATGGGGGGGGGGAGAGTTTACCAATTTCTAGTAAACCAAAACCCATTTCTTATTTCTTTCTAAATTATCCTTACCATGAACCTTTAGTCAGATGTTGATTTTTATAGAGCTCAACCATTGAATTCATGTAAGAGGGTGGGTGTGAGACTCACATCCCATAGTTATTGAGAGGATGGGAGATGAGTACAATTAGCTTGGGCAAGAGTGGAATTCAAGAAAGAAAGATAAAGAGAGGAAATTTTTATGGGTATGAGACTTGAATTTCACATTCACGTTTTCACATAGAGAGTTGTTTTTACATGTATTGTTCTGGATAAAAATGGATTTCTTAGTATTGAATCTAGAAGTTATCTATTATGGGTGAGTTTGGCAGTTGTGTGGAGTTGAAAATTCTTGGAGAAAGAGGTTGCGTTCTTGGGAGCGATGTAAAAGAATGTGTTTTGTTGCTGGGAGAATTCATGTTGTAGAGGTAGAATTATTGAGGTCCCAACAAGTGGAATTCTTGTCCAACCTGTGTTGGAATACCTAGAGGAGATTATAAAGGCCCAAGGTAATGTGAGCAGTGAAGGGGGATTCGATCCCTTGGGTTATGTAGGTTGAGGGGAAGAGAGTTGTTGGACTAGAATTAGCTGCAAAAATTGACTATTGAGAGGGGGACATTAGCTAGCCTTAGGGACCATCGTCTCTTGTGTATTCATAGCCCCAACTTGGGGGTGAATTTCTATTTATAATTGGAACAAAAATTCTATGGCTGGGAGGAACTTTCGTCCTCTCCGGTGGGTTGCACATTTTTCGTACTATAAGTGTTCTTATCTACTGTGTTGTTTCTTGTTAAATGCTGATATATTTGTTGTGCATTTTAATATGAGTTATTTTTTTTTATGTTGGTTACTATGAGAAGAAATATGCATTCAAATATATATTCATGTGGTTAAATGTGGTTTTATGTTGTATTTTTTCTTCTTTGCATGGTAAGAGTAATTATATTTATGGTTTTATTAGTATGAACACCTGAATGAAATTGAATGTCATGATGTGTGTTATTTTCCTCATTTATATTTAGTATCAAAAATGTTTATTGGGTCGTTTTAGCAGTGACGTGACCTAGTTGGAGGCTGGGTAAATTACATAATGGTATCATAGCTTCTAGTTCAATACTAGACTCATATGGGCCAAGAACCAATGTGAATTTAGGTAAATTCGTTGTCACAAATTTCAATCTATGATGAATTTGAGGGAAAATAGTGATAACCAAAGAGAAATCCCCAAATTCATGAGAAATTTTTCTGATATAATTTCCTCAGAACTGTATGAAATGTTTAATGGAATCATTCATTTGAATTACAAAGTTAAATTCGACCTGCAATGTCAAATTTCGCATTTTGATGGAGGTCAACAAAGTTGGGAAGCGTTTGAAGAATTGACAGACGATATCACGTTCAATCTTGAGATCGATGGCCTAGATTCCTTTTAATAAATTTAAAAATTTATAAGGATTTCATAGGTTGCTAAGGTATAGGAAATCAATTTCTAGGGTTCGTTTTCGACCATTTGGAAAAAGGATCAAATCGATGACCGAGATTCATTTTCGTTTTTTTTTAAATGGATCAAACCAATGGTCTAGATTCATTTTCGGTCATTGGTAGGTTGGGGTCAATCAACGACGAAGATTTGATTAATAAGTTTGAAAAGTAGAGTAGATCGAGGATCGAGATCAATTAGAATAATAGATTGATGATCTAGCTTAATAGGATATTGGTTAAAAATTTTCTAAGTGTTGGAGTTGGCTAAAAGAAATCACTAACGACCAATGGTCAGGTCGGCCAGGTTAGCAAAGTGATTTGGTCGCCAACAGAAATTGCTAATGGTTGATGGGTTGATGGTCAAGTGTCGGATGATTCAACGAAGTGTTGGATTCAAGCAAGATAAAATTTGTATGGTTTATGGGTCGATTGTTGTGTCTCAAGACATTTGGCAAGGTGTTTAGGTCATCCAAGAGAAACGACAAATGGTTGATGAAGGAAAGAGGGTGATTACATGTCATTCCAAGTCAAAATACATGTTTCATTCCACATGAACATCCACATGTCATGCTGCATCAACCAAGTTGACACCTCAATATGATGTGTCATGCCACAACATCATCCATGTGTCCTTCCACATCAGTAGTTTCCATGCCATCCTAGAAGTGGTTGATGGTGGATGGTCGAGTCAATCAATTTTGGGAAATGTTTTTGTCATCTAGTAGGGATGGTCGATGGTCGATATTCAATAGTCAGGTTGACCAAACTGGATAGGTTTTTCATCACTCAATGAGGATCGTCGAGAATCAATGACCAATAGTCAGGTTGGTTGGTTTAGCGATGTGTTACAAGTGGTTGTCAAGAGAAATGAACGATGGTAGATGGTTGATGGTCAGTTCGATTGAATTGGTGAGGAGTTTCATTTTCCAATGAAAATCAATGACTGTTGATGGTCGATGGTTGGTTCATCTAGTTTACTGTTGTGTTGTGAATCGGTTGTCGATGGAATGGGCCGACGACTGACAGTCGGGTTGGAAATTTGGGGAAAATGTTGTGCACATCCAAAGGAAAGTGTCGATTTCCAATCATCGATAGAGATGAGATCAACGACTCAAATTTCACCCTATTTGAGATCAATGGTTCATATTTAAATGGTTGTTATAACAGTAAAACAATCAATTTTATACGAAAATTTTCAAATTTTTCATATTTTTGAAGGTCATAAACTCACGGGGCGATTTTGAGGCCCTAAACGACGTTTTTAGGAAATGAAAACCCACAGAAATAGAGTGTACAAAGGTACACTCTTTCTCTTCAACTCAAATAGAAGAACTTGGAGAGAGCTATCAAATGAGATATTTTGGGTGCAAAACAGAGCTCATATGAGAAATTTATAGTTGAAACAGTTAAGGCAAAATTTTGACATTAGTTTACTTTCAGAGGCCACTACTTTTTCTCATAAGTCCATTTGAGGCACAAGAGTAGTATATGGAAACATTGTAAACCATATAACACAACCTTGGATCCAAAATTGGGATCTTGATATTTGAAAATGCGCAAGAAGAGAAATAAGACTCCTGTAGCATACAAGGATAAATTGGGAAAAACAATCAAAACTTATTCGGAAAATAAATTTCAAGTCAGAGCTCAAAATTGAGAAAACAAATAGTCGTTGGCAAATTATTGAGGAGGAGAATACATATATCCAACCAGAATTTTGAATTGGTTGATACACATTTCTCGTAATTAATAAAGAGGTTTCTTTATCAGTAAGTAAGTGGAAAATTACAACTTGTGAATGTTGTAACTTTTTGATCGAAACTTAGAATGATTCATAAATAAATTCATTGGAGAGTTGTTTTGGAGAAGAATGTATTTAATGCGTCATATGAATTGGAACAATATGTTGTTCATAAATTTATGTTAATAATAACATGCAATCTAATTGATAAATATTTTATAATATGCCTAGTTCTAACAACAATTATTGGATGCATGCTCTTGAAGAATTAGAAAAACCAAAAAGTAAAATTCAGTTCCTATATGAGAACTAGATATATGTAGGATGCTCAAGGGTCTTGCATCCATGAAGAAGAGATCATAGGTTTTCATTTCAAGATGGGAAATGTTGAGACTGAGTCTAATGGAAGAAGAGATGGGAAAGAGCTTGTAACTATGAGAAACCTGCAAAGAGAAGGGAGAAGATATAAATAAAATAATGAAAGGATCATGAAAGATCAAGAGTAGATACTAAAAATATTGAATATTCTACAAAAGAAATTCAAGAAATATTCGGGAACAAATAAGGAAGCTAGTGCAAGGAAAGTGGAAGTGTCTACATCTGATGACATGAGGGATGATCATGAAGGATCTTGATGGTCAAGGAGTGTTAGTAGGAACCAACATCATCATTACCCATAACGCTCAACCAAAAGAGCATAAAAAATTCAAGATTGGAAAGCAACCCAAGTATGTCTCTAGTTATACATTAGAAAATAACTTGAAAGGGGAGTTGAGGAAAATCAAGCCACCATATTTTGACGGAGAAAAGAAGAAAGGAGAATATGCAAAAGCATGGTTGCTGGGAATGAGGAAATATTTCCAGTTACATGATTACTCATAGAATGTAGAAGCCAAAATTATTGTCTAACACATTCAAGGAAAGGCATTCATGTGGTGGGATTGGCTGAAGCAAGTTAAGAACCTTGATGATAAAATAATTTCTTGGAAGCAATTCAAAAAATATTTTTAGAAATAGTGCTTGTCAGTTCAATATTATGACAACAAGATGCAAGTGTTATTTGAACTAAAACATGAGAACATGACTATGGATGAATACGAGAAAATGTTTTTGGAACTTCTCAAGTATGTGAGCTTCATCAGAGATGCGAATGTCAAAATTCAAAGGTTCCTAAGTGTATTTCCATCCTTCTACAAGGACAAAATTTAGTTTGATGAGCCCAAAAATTTAGAATAATCCATAAGAAAGGACAACTATCTGTATGAGAAAAATAAATAAAGGCCAACTTTCCAAAGGCCATGTGATGAAAAGAAGAAAGGAAAGATGGATCAAAGGAGGAAAGGAATCAAGCCACCTTTCATAAGGAATCAAGCCACCTTTCATAAGGAATAGTTCAGAAAGGACAACCATATGAACTTGATCAGAAGATGACAAAGTCCTTGTGAAGGAGGCCAAGGAAGAAACCCATAAAGTGTTGGGGATGTGTGGGAGGTGACATGTATAAATATTTTCCTCACCAGGGAGATAATATGAAGACTATGCATAACATCAAGCAAGAGGAGACATTAGAGGATGTGAGAAACATAATGCCAATGATTTATGTAGCCTTGGATAATAGACAAGAAGACTATCAATCCCACATGATTGAAGTGGAAGGTAATATTGATAATTATCCCATAGTTGGTTGAATTTATTCTATATCTAGTCATAGCTATATTGATCCAAGTCTACTTGAAATATTTAAATTGAAGAAATGTAATCATAAAAATTATTGGTTAGTATAGCTAGCTACTAGAACCAAGAGAATAATAAATGATCTTATTAAATAATTCTTTATAAACATGAATGGAACTAACACTAAGGCAGATTTGAAATCATATCAGTTGGGTATTATGACTACTCGATTGGTATTGATTGGCTAGAAATGCATCGTGCTATTTTAGATTTTTATAAAAAAAATTCGGATGTCTTGATGAGGAAGGGAATTCAAGGACATTTCAAGGTATTCCAAGGCCTATATCTATCTAAGTTATTTCAACATTGCAACTCAAAAAAAGTTTTAGAAAATGGTTCCATATTTATGCAACCCATATGGAAGATCTAATGAAGAATAAAGAGCCAAGTCTTGAAGGATCTTGAAGATATTTTTGAGGATTTGTTAGGATTACCACCAAAGAGGGATATAGATTTCTCTATTGACTTAATTCCTGGAGCTTCCCTTGTATCTAAGACTCCCTAAAAAATAAGCATGGAAGAGCTAAAATATTTGCAAATGTAGCTAGAAGACTTGTTAAAGAAAGGGTAAATGCACCCATGTGTTTCCCCTTGGGGTGCCCTATTTATTTTTGTTAATAAAAAAGATGGAACGTTGAGGTTATGTACTAACTTCAGAAAACTGAACAAATTTACAGTCAAGAATAAGTATCCTTTCCCAAGGATTGATATTGTTTTTGATCAGTTTAAAGGAGAAAATATATTATCCAATATTGAATTGAGGTTAGGATATTATCAAGTGATAATCAAAGAAAAGGATACACATAAAACAACCTTTCGGACAAGGTATGGAAACTATGAATTTGTGGTGGTGCCTTTTGGATTGACAAATAAACCTACTACATTATGTGTCTAATGAATGGGGTATTCATATATTTCATAGACAATTTTGTCATTGTATTATTGGATGATATTCTCATATATTACAATACTGAGGAGGAGCATGAGAAACATTTGAGGATGGTGCTACAAGTGTTGAGGGAGCACCAATTGTATGCCAAATTGAGTAAATGTAGTTTTTATCAAAAGTAAATCCATTATTTGGGTCACATTGTTTCAGAAGATGGCATAGCATTGGATCTGGAAACAATTGAATCAATCAAGGGTTGGAAAAAACCAACATACATTTCAAGGTTATATCATTTATGGGTCTAGTTGGTTATGATAGGAGATTCATTACAGGATTCTCCAAAATTGCACATCCGATAACATATTTTCATAAGAAAGGAGTAAAATTTGAATGGAGTGCTAAGTGTGAAGAGAATTTCCAATGCTTAAAGGATTTACTAACTAGTGCACCTATTTTGAAATTTGCAGGTCTAGATGAGTATTTTATTATGTACACATATGCATGAAAGGAAAGGATCAATGGAGTCCTTTTGCGAAATGGACATGTAATTTACTATGAGTCCATAAATTTGAAGGAACATGAAATAAATTATGCCACACATGACTTAGAGTTGGCATACATAGTACATGCCTTAAGGATGTGGAGGAATTACCTTATGGGTGGAAATTTTGAATTAAGGACATGCCATAATGATCTGAAATATTTGTTTGAACAACCAACACTAAATGCTAGACAAACTACATGGTTGGAATTTATTAGTGAATACAACTTTGACATCAAACACTTAAAGGGAGAAGAGAACAAAGTGGTTGATTCACTCAACATAAGGGTGCATAAAATGCATGATACAACCATTAGTATGTACAAGACATATTTAAAAGATATAATTCTAGAGGTTGTAACAGTAGATCAACATTATGTGAAAGTTAAAGAAAACTTATAGAAGAATGATATACAATGGAAATATAAGGATTACAAATTGGAAGAGGATGGAATCATCTGACTTCATAACAAAGTTTATGTTCCCAATTCTTAGAAATTGAGAAATTTAGTTATAAAGGAAATTCATAATGTGTCATACACTAGACATCTAGGATATCAGAAAATTATTACAGCTATAAGATACCAATATTTGTTTCCTAGTATGAAGAAATACGTCATTGATTATTTGGCTAGATGCATGGATTTTCAAAAGGTAAAGGCTGAGCACAGTCATCCAGTGGGATTGTTGCAGGAATTTCCTATTGTTGAATGGAAATGGGAAGTCTTTACTATTGTTTTCATTACCAAATTTCCCAAGACAACAAGGAAACATGATTCCATCATGGTAGTGGTGGAAAATCTTACAAAGGCTTCACATTTCATTATGGTAAAAGTAATTCATAAGGAAACCAATATTGAAGAAATTTATATGAGGGGAATTGCTAGGCTACATGGTGTGCCTAAGACAATAGCATTGGACCAAGATCCCAAGTTCACTTCCAATTTTTGGAAGGGGTTGTTTAAGGTATTTGGGACAAATTTGAATTTCAACACAACACATCACCCAGAGTCAGATAGGAGGATAGATAGAATTAATCGGATAATTGAAGATATGTAAGAATGTATTTAATGGAGAATCCTTCTAGCTGGGAGGACTATATCCACTTAATTGATTTTTTCTAAAATAATGGGCATCAATGTAGGGACCATAAATAAACAAGCCTAATAAAATCCATACAACTACACATAACATTTCTAACATAGAATTTCAATTTCAAACTTAGAATTTATTTGAGTGCGTAAATAATTCATTTAGTTTCAAATAAGCATATAATACTTCAACGGAATTTAACATTTATCTAAGCATGAAAATAACTCAGTAATTCATAATAAAATACCTGCTTCTGATGCTAACCCCGATCTCTGTTTGTCCAAGCTGAAGTTGAAACTGTGCTAAACACTGCCCAAAACTGAGTTTTCCTCCCTGCCAGCTAGGAGAAGCCTGTCCATCTCCCTAGCTCCAGGATACCATAAGGATATCCTAGCCCTCGAACCCAAAACCCCCAGCAACCCAGTGCCCCCCTGCAATGGTTCACCCAAAAACTAAAAAAAAACCAAACTGCTCAAACCAACAAATATCCCACAGAAAGTATGCCACAGAAATTACAGTGCTCCTCCAAAATGCTTCCTCCCCCAAAATAATCATCCTCCCCTTTCCCATAGGACTCTTTCATCATATCATCCCCTTCACCGACTCTCCCCCCCCCTCATTAATTTCCTTATCCCCATCTTTATTATCTTATCCCCTTATTTATTATCTTATCCCCTCCATTTAATGTTTCTTTCCCCCCCTTCATACATAAGTCTTTAATAAATTAAATTAAAATTATTAATACTCTTTAATTCATTACTCAAATATTTAATGATTCTATTAATTAATTAATTAATCATCGACATGTATGAACAATTAATTAATTAATATTATTAAGAAATAATTTTTGTTTAACTCAACATATTAGGACAGTCATATTATCAAATTAATTAAAATTAATAATCCCTATGCATCTATTTAACCAGGGTTGTTACATACACTCACCCTTTAGGAAACTTCGTCCCGAAGTTAAGGTATCTCATGGTCCAAAGGAAAAGAAACATGGTTCACACATTCATAACAATTAACCGACACTATTAGTAAGTAGTCACGAAAAATCATACATACTAGTGTACATGTACAAGAAATGCATGTGTAGCTAGTACATACAAGTCTCGTGAATGTACTAATAATCAATAACTATCACCCTTTAGTAATTTATGTATGCATCCAATCCAATCAACAAGACTAGTCTTTTATAA
>SNQJ01S0065784.1:69455-86415 GCA_010110895.2 Picea sitchensis | reverse complement strand
AAATACCAACTGTCTCCTTGGAGTTGTGTCAACACATGTTCCCTAAGATTGACCTTTAAGGGTACCAAGGAGAAGATACATGGTCTCCTACTCAAGGAATCTACGACCACATTTTCCTTCCCTTTGATGTACAAAATACCAAAATCGTACTCACTCATAAACTCACTCCATCACCTTTTCCTGGCATTCAAATATCTTTGAGTGAAGAGATGTTTTAAACTTTGATGGTCCGTTTTGAGCTCAAAGTTTCACCCCACAAGATAGTGCCTCCAAAGTTTTAGAGCTAGCATTACAGTTGCCAACTCTAAATCATGAGTAGCGTAAAGATCTTCGTGTTTCTTCAACTTCCTTGACGCATAAGCTATTGATCCTCCATATTGCATTAGAACGGCCCCCAACCCTTTCTTCAAGGCATCCATGTAGACTGTGAAGTCCTTTTCCATATCCGACACTCGTAGAATTGGCGCACTAGTTAGTAACCTCTTAAGCTCAATGAATGCACTATAACATTCTTCATTCCATTCATACCTGACCCCCTTGCGCTGGGTTTTGCTATTTTAGAGAATCCTTCCACAAATCTCCGATAATAACCTGCTAGCCCCATGAAGCTTCTCACCTCATGGGAATTTTTCGACACTGGCCACTCCATAATGGCCTTTACCTTTTCTGGGTCCATAGAGATTCCTTCGCCGGAAATGATATGACCTAAATAGTGGATTTCTTTCTGGAAGAAGGAACACTTCAAAAAATTCCCATACAATATGTTCTCCCTAAGGCAGGACAACACTACTCATAAGTGTTCCTCATGTTCTCTTTTGTTCTTGGAATAGATGAGGATGTCATCTATAAAGACTTGTACAAAATGGTCTAAGTACTTTCGGAATATGTCGCTCATGAGGCTCATGAATACTGCTGGCGCATTGGTCAATCTGAAAGGTACTACGACAAACTCATAATGTCCAAACCAAGTTTGAAAGGCGGTTTTTGGGATGTCGCCTTCCTTAATCCTTAACTGATGATACCCTGGTCGCAAATCAATCTTTGAGAATACCGTTGCTCCTTTCATCTGATCAAAGAGGTCATCTATTCGTGGCATCGGGTACCTATTTTTCACTATAGCATGATTCAAGTCTCGGTAGTCTATACATAATCGTAAGGATCCATCCTTCTTTTTTACAAAAATTACTGGTGCACCCCAAGGTGAAACACTTGGCCTTATTAGCCCTAAGTCCATTAACTCTTTCAACTGCATTTGCAACTCACAAAGTTTCAGCGCTGTCATCTGATACGGAGTCTTAGAAATTGGTTTTGCACCAGGTTTTAGCTCAATAGTAAAATCAAGCTCCCTCTCAGGAGGTAACCCTGGTAACTCGTTCGGAAAAACATCCTTAAATTATGACAATACCGGGTACTGATCTAATGAGGGTCCCTTTCTTTCATTCACTACTTCCACTATATATAGTCGACACCCTTGTCTCAAGCATCTCTTAACCTTCATAGTTGAGATAAATCTTAATGACACCTTTCTCCGTACACCTTGGATCTCTACTGGCCTTCCCTCATCGTCGACACAAAGCACCCTCTTTGTGAAACAATCTACCAAAGCTCGGTGAGCTACTAACCAATCCATTCCAATGATTAGGTCGTACACCCAAAGAGCAGTGATGTATACCTTCAACCTGGTAGTACACACTCCCAGGTCTACTATACAATTATCAACACTAGGTCCTACCACTTGTTTTTCCCCGAAGCCATCTCGACTTGTTTAAAGTCATTGTGCTCGTAGGCTTCCAACCCACTCTTTTCTAATCCAGATGGTGAAATTAAACTATCTGTCACACTGGAATCAAATAAAATTTTAACATTGATATGATTTAGCGTACCTGAAGAATCCACCATCGTGGATTGATGCTCAGCCTGGCTATTATTAACCGTTGCATAAATCTGGTGGCTGCTACTTGCTCTTCCCATCAGGGTCTTTCCTTCTCTATGCACGAATCCTTATTGCAACTCTGGGCAGTCACGCTGGTAATGGGGTCCTCTGCACCCCCAATAGGTAACACGGGATTGAACCTGCACACTGTTATGTGACTGTCTCTGAAATGAGTTCCTTCCCCTAGAACCCCTTCCCCTACTAGCTATTCCCTGAGATGGTCATGGACCTGTCTGCGTCGTTGGTGATGAACAAGATGTTGCACTCGCTGCCATTGAAATCCATCCAGTTACTGTCCTTGGTACGACCCTGTTACCATATGGAGGTGGACTTGAGCCCCCTCCCCTAGGAAATGTCCTAGGGGTCTTCCCGACGAATCCAGGATGATGCAGAAATGTCGGTCTTGTACCCCTGGTTAAGTTCATGTGTTCCTATGCATAACACACATTTTCCACATCTTCCGCTACTGAAGACAGTTTCCAAATTTGCACCATAGCTCTTATCTTAGGGTTCAATCCATAGATGAAGCGCTCTGCCTGTCGTTGGTCATTATCCATATATGAAACATATTTGACCAATTCCATAAATCTAATTTCATATTCTTCTACAGTTTTGTTTCCTTGTACTAAGGCATGAAACGCTCCTACTTGTTCCTCATAGTAGGCTGGCATATATTTCCTTCAGAACCTCTCCTCGAAAAGTTCCCAAGATACTGTGTCTGGGGTAAGATGCAGTTGTCTTTCCAGGTTGCCCCACCAGTTCAAGGCATTGTCTCTTAACTAAAAAATTGCTATCTTCGCCTTTGAGTTGGACGCATAGTCCCTTAAGGCAAAACACGTTGTCATGCCTTCCAACCATGCTTCCGCACGTTCACTGGCGCGACCCTCGGCAAACTCTGGAAGTTTGATCTTCTGTAATTCTTGAGTGATGTCTTCGGGCGGAGTTCCTCCCCCCAAATCCCTCGACGCTTCTGGATTACCTTTTCCAGATGGTGGGGGTTCCACCTCGGTCCCTGCTGGTTGTCACCCCTTTAAAGTTTCATTTATGGCCTCCAACAAGTGCAGTATGAGAGCTAGTTCCGACGATGGTGGTGGCGGCACTGGCGGTGTTGGCGGTGCCTGCGACGATGCTCCCCTACCTCAATTCCCTTAAGTCCTAACCATCCTGTATGATTTAACTTGCATCAACCAAATTTGTCAGGATGAGTTCAAGGACGTTTCAAATTGGTGCTACTCAAACTAGAAACAAGGTTAGGTGTAAGTTTTTCTTTACTTGTTTGTAAACAAACATTACTCTCTTTAGGGGATTGGCTAGGTTAGGGATAAAACATCTAATCTTGATTTCTTCGCCTAAAAAAACTATTTACTCCTTCGCCTGGTAGTTACGCTGGCGCTATACCCCACTCGCTAATTCCTCTAACTTACCCTCCTAGCGTGCATGAATCCTCCTTTTGCTTATCTTGTTATAAGTCCTTATACTTTGCGTTTACAACTAAATAAGGTGGCTTCCATCCTAATGTCGATGAAATGAGTCTAAGGTTATCCTTTGATGCTTGACTCGTGAGCTTTCCTTGGTGCATTGTACATATGCATTGAATTGTGTGTCTCGGTAGCTGCAGGTGCGAGTCTTGAGGATTGTAGAGTGTCTTTTAGGCATTGGAGCTTAGCGCTCGGCTTTGAATAGTGGAATGGAGTGGAGGGACTTGGTGCTTGGCTCGATGAGTTGTGTGTACGGTCTCGTGAGCTTGGCGCTTGGATAATCAGAGATTATTCTTCAGGACATTACTTTGCTACTATTGATAATTAAACTATTTATATGTGAATTTATTTGTAAAAGTGATATGTGTGGCGCGTTAGTGTTTGGTCATTTATTAAGGCTTGGGCTTGGTGGGTGGTCATGGGTTCAAAACCCATAGACTCCAAAACATTTCAATTATTTTTTTTTTAACCTTATTTATTAATATTTTTTTTTATTAATATTTAATATTTATTAATATATATATATATATATTTAAAAAGTATAAACAAATTAACAATTAATATTTATAATTAATTTAAGATGATCAATAAAAATAAATAAATAAATAAATAATTTAAAACAACAATTTTTTTATAACAAAGGGCGGGCACGCATCAAGCCCACGTGCCTCCCTCGTTTCCTCCAGCCATTCATACCTAAACCCTAATCTATTTCTTAACCCTAATTCCTCTTTTCCTTATTATTTCTTCTTGTGAGGTTCTAGTTACGCGGTCGTCCGCCATGGCCTTCTCTCAAGGTTTCTCCTCCTCGTTTGTCAGGTGATTGCTTGTATGTGGTTGTAGGTCGCAGGTCACATTGTGTAGGTGGGCGTGTACTGAACAACTTGCTACACCCCTTGTGGTCTCTCTCTCTCTCTCTCTGTGTGTCTTAGTGTGAGTTCTTGCGCACTGTACCTTTGTGTGTTGCATGGCGCTTGTTTTTTTTGTTTATTTAGAGATTTTTCGTGTAGCGCGCAGGCTCCTCTGCTTCGCGTGGGCTTTGGGCTTGGTGGGAAAACTTGGTAGTTGGTGATTTGATCTTTGTTGTAGCTCCCTCTCCCTCCACCGGCTGGATCCGGTCGCTTTGTCATTGGAGAATATGATATCTGTGTATATTACATAGTCCCAGAAAAATAATTTCTATTTGGAAGTAGATTGTTTGAAGATAAATAATTTTGAAGATTATTCGGCAGGGTCGGTGATGTATAGTCTCTGTTCAGACTTCTTTGCACTGTCTCTTCTCTCCAAACCACTTCTTGTCTGCAAATCATACATGATCTATGATAAAATCGGATTCTCCCGTCTGTCTGGTGGATTTCTATTATGCGTATAGTTTATATGCATGTGTTTGTTGGACGGAACAGGGCATCTATGTATCTGTGTCATTAGGGCTTCTTATTTACCCTCCCTTCCGTGTTTGTGATAAAAATTTGGCGAAATTATATTGCTATATGACCAGAGCGGATATTTCGGCTTTTAAATTTCGTCCTTTCATGTAAATCGCGTTCAATTTGATTTCTTTTTCCTTGATTTTTCAGTAATCAACGCCTGAAAAACCCTCATTTTGTCTTTCAGAGTAGCCGGCAGTTGTATTTCACGGCTTTGTTTGAAATTTGGAACAATGTGTGTGAATATATGTAGATACATGTGGAATTCGTTGTATAATTGTATGAAAATCGTATGGGGTTTTGAGTCGGAATTCTATTGAAATCTCAGTGAATAATCTATCCGAAGTTTGCTAGAATGAAGTTTAGTCTTAATTTTGATACTTCACTCACTGTTCGTCCCTGTACGTTTTGCCTGGATAAAAATAGCACTGAGTTTAGGGTTAACGATTGGCGCATTGTGCACCAGGTTGACCAGTGGCTTCCTTCATGGCTTGGAAGTGTAAGCTTCCTTATCAACAACTTAGTGCTCTTCTGGACACGGCGGAGGATTGAAACCTCAAATCGGTCTTGAAATCTTGAGCGATTTCTCTCACCAGACGCTGAAAGGGAAGCTTCCTTCATGGCTTGGCACGTGGTTGCGGACTTAGTGCTTGACGTGGGTGGTGGGAAATGGTGCCATTGTTGTATACCAACTCTCGATTTCTTATAGATTGGCTTCAAATGCCAATACTATTTTATTTTACCCTTCCTCTCAGCACGGTGTATCCATTAACGAGTGGGAAGATTATCACTAATTTTCGAAGAATTGGCAATTTACAGTAATATATGTAGCTCATTTGAAGGTGTATGAATTTACGTTACTCCGTTGATAGGTTCCAAAGGCTAGGCTGATATGGCTCATTCTTTGGCCATTTTGAATGCGTAAATTGTTACATTCTTACATAGTTTCTTTTCTTTTTGTGTTGTGCGTTTCGTTTTACATGTCAGGGCACGCTTCAATCCTATTCTCTAAGATTCTTTGTTGTCATATAAATACAAGTAAAAACTGTTATTCTAAATAATTTTCATTGAAAAGGATGCTTCAATCGTTGAGGTTCCAATCAATGTAGATAAGAAAGGTGAATGCCCTGTTAATAATTTTTTTTTTTTATACTGTAAATACCTATATCTTTTTTTATATATTGGAGATTGTGCCTACGGCCTAATAATTTTATAATTTATTTTATTTCTATTTCTATTTCTATTTCTACACACACACACACACACACACATATATATATATTATATATTTTTACTCTATTCTTATTGTATTTTTTTTTGTTGTTCATTATATAAAAATATCACTCTGTACAAGTGAGGCTTCTCATAGGTTTGAAGCTTTTACATGCTAGGCTTCTTACAGGTCTGAAGGTGAACAAGCCTCCTTCAAACTTACAACAATTTCTAAGGTTTTCTGGTTTATTTCTGGGTCGATTCTAAGTAGGTGGGATCTGAAAACATCACTGTAAAGAATTTATGTTATAAATGTAATTTGATTAACCTTAGAAGAGGAATTATTGGCAAATGATGCAACGCATAGTTCAGCTGAAAAGTCTTGTTTATATATAGATCTGTGTAACTAAAAAAAAAAAAGTTTTTTTTTTTGTCTTGCAGGCTAGCTGGATGTGGAGCTTGGAGCTTAGACTTTCATTTAATTAAAGGGTTTTAGGGTTGTTTAAATTTTTGGGTGGGGTTTGTTTAAATTTTTGGGTGGGTAGGTAGGCCCTCGGCTCCATATTTTGAACCAAGGCTCTGATACCCTGTGTAGGGACCATAAATAAACAAGCCTAATAAAATCCATACAACTACACATAACATTTCTAACATAGAATTTCAATTTCAAACTTAGAATTTCTTTGAGTGCGTAAATAATTTATTTAGTTTCAAATAAGCATATATTACTTCAGCAGAATTTAACATTTATCTAAGCATGAAAATAACTCAGCAATTCATAATAAAATACCTGCTTTTGATGCTAATCCCGATCTCTGTTTGTCCAAGCTAAAGTTGAAACTGTGCTAAACACTGCCCAAAACTGAGTTTTCCTCCCTGCCAACTAAGAGTAGCCTATACAGCTCCCTAGATCCAGGATACCATAAGGATATCCTAGCCCCCGAGCCCAAAACCCCCAGCAACCCGGTGCCCCCCTGCAATGGTTCACCAAAAAACTCAAAAAAAAAAAAAACTGCTCAAACCAACAAATATCCCATAGAAAGTATGCCACAAAAATTACAGTGCTCCTCCAAAATGCTTCCTCCCCCAAAATAATCATCCTCCCCTTTCCCGTAGGACTCTTCCGTCATATCATCCCCTTCACCGACTCTCCTCCCCCTCATTAATTTCCTTATCCCCATCTTTATTATCTTATCCCCTTATTTATTATCTTATCCCCTCCATTTAATGTTTCTTCCCCCCCCTTCATACGTAAGTCTTTAATAAATTAAATTAAAATGATTAAGCCTCTTTAATTCATTACTCAAATATTTAATGAATCTACTAATTAATTAATTAATCATCGACAGGTATGAACAATTAATTAATAATTAATTAATTAATTAATATTATTAAGAAATAATTATTGTTTAACTCAACATATTAGGACAGTCATATTATCAAATTAATTAAAATTAATAATCCCTATGCATCTATTTAACCAGGGTTGTTACAATCAAGAATCATTGAAGATGAGACCATTTGAAGCATTATATGGAAGAAAATTAAACACACCAGTAAGTTGTCATAACCCAACAGACAATCATGATTGGGAAAGAATTGTTAAGGGAAATGGAAGAATAGATGGTAAAGATTAGGAAGAATTTGAAAGTTGCACAAGATAAGAAAAATAGTTATGTGGATAAAATAAGAACAAATAGAGGATTCAAAGTGGGAGAGCATGTATTTTTAAGAGTTAAATCAAAGAAAATATCAATAAAATTGGGAAGTTTCCCAAAGTTGGCTGCAAGATATTGTGGGCCTTTTGAGATATTATAAAATATAGGGTCAATTGAAAACATGCTAGCATTACCTAAATCTATGAGAATTAATAATGTGTTCCATGTGTCTTTATTAAAAAAGTATGTACCTGATCCTAATCATGTCATTGATTAGAATATGATCCAATTGGAACAAAAAGGGGATTTCTAGGTGGAACTAGTGCGCATACTAGATCGAAAATTCAATGTGCTTAGGAAAAAATACATCGGCTTGGTAAAGGTTCAATGGACTTGTTATGATCCTGAAGACACTATATGTGAGCATGAGGAAGCCATGTGGGAAGAATACCCATAAGTTTTTGAAAATTTTGAAGAAACATGAATGTACATTTGTAGATAAGAAAATGAAGACTCCATGTTGGCAGTTGAATTTCTTGGAGCCACAACTCTAATATTTATATCCAACCAATGTGGGGTTGAGGGGAAAAGGGAGTTGTTGGTTGGAATTGTTGTGTGATTCATTAAGATGTGTAATTATCAAGTATTATGATATATGTTTTTATATATGTCAATGTGCAAATTGTTTGGTTATATGCACTGAAGACAGTGCAATTTGTAGGGGGAGGGGAATGTAAAATCCCCATTTCGAAATGCCAAACTAGATATGTATAATGTAAATGTAATGTATGGTCAAGAGCTAAAGCGATGTAATATGTAAATGATGTAAATTGAAAATAATGAATAAAATGTATCACCAGCTACAGATGGACATGGATGGAGTTTTGGGGGCCAAGTATCCATAAGAGAAGGAAGCAATCCAATGTGGGGGAGATTTTACCCATGTCTATTAAACCAAAACCTATTTCTTTATTCTTTCTAAATTATCCTGACCATGAACCTTCAATTAGTTGTTGAGTGCTCTAGAGCCCAATAAATTAATTCATCTAAGAGGGTGGGTGTGAGATTCAAATCCCATAGCTATTAATATCATGGGGTATGAGTACAATAATATTGGGGAAGAGTGAAATTCAATCAAACAAGATAAAGAGAGAAAATTTGTATGGGTAGGAGACCCGAATTTCACATTCACATTTTTGCATACAAAGCTATTTTTACATGGAATTTTCTAGACAAAAATGGATTTCTGAGTGTTGGATCTTGAAAGTATCTATTGCAGGAAAGTTTGGAAGCTATTTGGAGCTGAAAATTCATGGAGAAAGAGGATGCATGTCTAGGAGAGATGTACTATTTGAAATTCTCCAAGGAAGCATGTGTTTTGTTGCTGGGTGAATTTGTGTTGTGACATGTCGATCATACATAAACATAAATTGGTTTCAAAATATGTGATATTTCGATCATACAAGCCACTATGGCCCCTCCCTTAGTTTTTTTCAAAACCAGAAGTGACCCCCCATGGAAACATTTTTTGACTAATAAAGAAAGACACATGGCACGATGGTAGAGGTATAAAATTTGCATTATATATGATTTTTATAAAATATTTTTATTTCATATATATATATTTATAATTGAAAAATCACCCACCATGTATCACCCAATTAAAATATGCCACGTGTTATCAAAAAAGAAACTACCACGTGTCCAATAAAAATTAAAATAATAAAAAATATACAAAATAAAATAAAACGAAAACAAAAGGGTTAATTCAATAAGGAAAGGAGGAAAACTCAGTGAAAATAAAAAGGGGAAAACAACCAAGCAAAGATAATATAACATAGGACTTTCCATATAGCTTATTAATTGAATCAATCACACCTTCCATGAACAATGTCGATTAATTTCCGTAGGTTAAAACTCCTTGTTTTATTTTAAAATGATGAAGTCTTCTAAATCTAAAGAAACCAAAGAAACCCTATCTGTCGAAAATATGGATTTAGTTGATGGAGACAATGAGGTTTGTGATACCCTCACCAATATTGATCTGTATGAGTTGCATAACTTATCCATTGAGTGTTCCAAGAATTTACAGGATTGTTATCATGTCTAGGAGTGAGACCTAGAATTATAATTTCCCAGAGTTTTTTTCTTGGTGTGCGTTGAATTATGTTCTTTCTTAAAACATAGTTGTGTCAAAGAATGGGTTAATTCTATTTAAGATAGATAAACAATCAATTTGTGAGATGTTAAATATAATAGAACCCCCATAAATTCAACCATTAAGTGAGGAAAGAATAAATTATATGTACAATGAACTTAATTCTCAAGAAAAATAGACCCTATTACATGCTTATTCAATAAATATGCAATTATCCTTGAAATCCCTGATACCTATGAGAGTAGCATCTTCCCCTCCAGAATGGTTATCATCATGATTTGTTCCATTTTGGGTTATGATAATGAAAAATTGGTGGATGAAGTTGTTTTAGGATTTATGTCAGCCATTTGTCCCTCTGTAATCAATCCATTAACTAGATTTAAGTTTGTACAAAATCCAGCTGAAACATTGCACTACTAGATGACAGAATTTACAATTAGCACATTTTGTAGATTCCAATCCTATTTAGTTCATATGCTTTTGTATTTTCAAGTAATAAAGTTTAATCACTTAAACTTAAGGATATAGTATGAGATTGAAAATCCATTCTTAGTGATTCATTGGAATTCATTGCTCGAGAAGAAACCCCAAAATGTTGTATTTTCATATTTTATTAATCAATTCATGTCCATGAATTATGCACTTTTTCATAAACAGATCCCTTCTAGGTTTTCCCTAGAATTCAAATCATTATTTCATTTCTCTTAAGTTACAATGGTAGGTGACTAGTTTATTTTTCAAGCCTATTCCGAAATCAATATCTATGGTACTAAGGTTAACCCTTTTAAATTTCCAAAATTTCTAACCATGAGAAAATTTTCCCTAGAATATATTAGACAAAGATTGAATTTTTACCAAGTCAATTTTTTGTCAAAGAAAAGAAAGGATACCTTTAAATTGAAAAAGGAAGTATGAACTTTTCTTCTGAATAATAGGGTAGCTTTGAAGGTGGTAGAAAGTTTTTTGCATGAGATGAACTTTCAACAAGGAGAAATATGACATTATGATCCATATTCCATTATTTCTACCAAAAGGGTCGAGGTGGATTTGTCACCATATGAACATCATAGTCAACCTAAACTAGAGAAGTTGATGAATCAATATAGTTGGGAAAATATATAAAGAATTATATAGGGTTAGATACAGGATGCATTTCAAGTATCTCAACCAACAGAGATAGAGACTCCACAACAACATGAAAATTCAAATCAGAGAAATTTTCCAGAATCTTCACAAATTATTTCAAAATCAGAGGAAGAGAATTAAAAAAAGAAGCAAAATCTAGAAGAGATATCTAAATATGTCAATCAATCATTAGAAAGTGTACCAGATATTACATCAAGTGAGCCAACTTTTAAAATGGAATTTCTCCCATATGTAGTTATTGACAAGACCATTATTCAAGGAGGGGAAGAATATTCAGAAGCTAAGAAAGAAAATATAATTTCTCAATATTGGGAATTGAAGAATAATAATATGAAAATTAAACATGATTTATTTCGTAATTTGTCTTGGGGAAATTCTAAAACTAGGTTTCTTTCTGCTCTATATTTCGAGAAAGGTATGTTGAATATAGCAGTGTTAGAACCCACAACTCAAAACATTAAAGGTTTTATTAATTACGAAGATGATAAGTTTACGTATTATTTAAATCAAGTTCATCTAGTGGATAAAATGTAATTACACAGGAAAACAGGTGAAATGGTTTGCAGGGATGTTATACAAACTTCTCTTGCAATGAAGAAACTAGATAGCATGACAAATAAATCAAGGAACAATTGAAGAAAGAAAAATTATTCAATAGAACAAAGCATATGAGAATTGGAGAATTGGAGAATATGATGTTGAAGATAAGAGACAATTCCAAGGATATTGAACCTATACAAGACTTGATCAACACTAATAATAATGAGATTTTGGATTTAAAGAAACAAATTAACCTTAGAAATTTTGATCACATACAAACCCTTGAATTGAAGGAAGTACAACAAGAGAAGGACCAACTGATGAATCAAATATTTCATATGAAAGCACAGATTGACCTATATGAATAACAAATAGAGGATTTTGGGAAAAGGACTTCTTCTTCATAGGATAGAACACATTTTAACACATATGAAGAATTAGCAAGACATTTATTTTATCTTGATTTTAAATAAGTGGAAGTAGAAAATCTAAAGAAATCAATTACTATCCAAAATGATTAATTGAATATTCTGAGAGAACAGATGACTAACAAATATAAGACTATCACAAAATATCAAAGAACAATGTCAAAGTTACAGGAAGAATTCAACTTCTTAGAGAACAAAATGGTGGAAAAATCTTATATAATTGGAGAAAGACATCTAATATGGGACCAAATCATCACAGAGGCTACCTGGATTTGGTATTATTTCAAATTCATGGATGAAGAATTAACCTTGTTAAAGAAAGAATATAAAGATATACAACAAGCTTTATATTCCCCAATTAGCAAGATTTTTTTTAAAAGTCCTTAATTTTGAATCCGAATAAGAATTAATAAAAAGGGAAATACAATATTATACAACTATGGTCATGGAAATAGAAAACGTTTTTACTAAAATCCATTTGATTTAGCAGGCACAAAATAAGTGCATTATGGTTCAAAGGAATACTAAATCATTCTCAAAGAAATTAAACAATTTGGTTGAAATGGGGGTACCAAATTTTTGGATTAATAAAGGTAATATTCTCACCTTTGAATATTATAAGAAAACCCTTATCAAATCTATGGAATATGTAAGTAAATTAAAATAAGTAATTGAAATTATTAAAGGTCAAACAATAGTAGATTTCTTGAGTGTTGACTTTTACTTTCTATTGCAAATTAAAAATTTATTTGTAACTGTTCCTACCTATGGAAAGTATACAGAGTTGGACATTGAATACATAAATATGTTATCATACACATATCCATCATACAAGCATATGTATGTTCTCCTTTAGTTGATACAAGAGTGGTCTCGCCAACCAATTTCAGAAAAATTAGGGATATCAACAATTGTCTTCTAGATCTTTCTATTTTTGAAAAGGAAACATTTCTTTTGTATATGGAAAAATATGAAACATTATAGAATAACCACATGTGGTTAGGATCCAAGTTGTATAAATATTAAGAATAACTCAATGTAAAAGGATCCCTTTACCTTGGGAAAGACTGGATATTTTGATAAACTTTTATTGCATACCTTGAGTGATTATATATTTCATTGTTTCAGTTCGTCTGATTACTATTCTTTATGTGATTTTTCTATCCATAATTTCCTCTTGAATGTGTTTTATGTTATACGTGTAATAAACTTAGTACAACCACTACTATTACAACTGACATATTTCCTTGGATATACTGTACGTATTCATTGGACCTGTGTCTTTTTCATTGTGCTTTGTGAATAGAAATGCATTGTTCTTTTATGTTCACTCTAGGTTCTTAGCTCAGACATATAGTTTCTTTCACAATTTCTTCTATTGAAAAGAAAAAAAAAATATTTATCAAAAAGATCCGTTTTTTTACCTTCAATTTTGTTCCTTCAAACTCTTCCTTCACTCATTCAAGATTTAAATTTTCTAAAACATTGAAATCATGCCCTTAATATACGATACTTAATCATTAAACCTTAGTAATAAAAAACCTAAGGTGAAATAAGAAAAAGCACTTCATTTTAGGATAGATAGTGTAAAAACCCTCCTTATTACGACAACAACTCGGACAACAGGTGCAACATTTGACAACCTTTCAGGACAGCAGTTACCATTTACTGTTTTTAAAGGTGTGTACATGGAGGAGGGAAGCAGGCTCTCTGGACTCATTATTACATACATAGCGTCAAAGGCCTTAAACACGACAATCTCAACAAGAAGACACAAGGCTTTTACAACCCAGTACAACTTAAATTAACTAGGGACTATCAGCTAGAAGAAACTTAAAATCATTCCAATGCACGCGCAACTCTAAATCATAAATCGTCAATCAATGTACCCTCTAAAACACATTCAAAGGACCCCTATAGTACAAGACTGAAACCTTGACCGGTTTAACATCTAACAAGATAAAAAGTCACCAATTGTAATCATAAATATAATAAATGGATGTAGATGTATCTTAAAGCAGTAGGTAACCCTTAATCCTTCACTACGACTCAAATATTAACAAATATCCCGAAATCATTTGACGCCATCATGGTAATTTACATATCAATCATCCCATGAGGGTTAGCATCACTACCATGGTATTATAAGGACTTCGCAAATCAACCATCTAAGCTGCAAGTTTCATTATGAATGATTAAGACCTTAACATTCTAATATATTGCATTAGATTACACTTTCGATTCATCACATTATAATCCATACCTTTCGACATAAGACGATTTATTAAGGTAGTAGTACCTTACATTCAGTCAGATTACAATTCAGGTTAAAACCTCGCCCTCAACGTTCATAACCCTTTCTCTATGTTATATAACACTAACATTATACCCCAATTATATTTCCACGCTACTCTAACATCAATCAAGCGTTGTAGTACCATCACTAAACCATACATATTCCTAACCTTATTACATATTTGGTCACCCTACCCTTACGCAAATCTGCAGCAAGCTATGTTAACCAACCTTTACAATTTCAGCAACGCTCCACTACTTAATACATATCTTAGCAACTCGTTTTTTTTCATATTACCTTCCATTTTGTTGATAGAATAGATAATGCCAAGACTTTATGGAAGGATAAACAAGCTACTTCAATCTAATAGTGTAAATGTAATAATAAATACATTAAACCAGTAATGTAATAATAAATACATCCTCATCTTTTAAAATTCAATAAATTGGGTCATCATGAAATGGGTTGAAACCTTTAAAAGTTAAGCTCCAGAACCTAGTTCTCATCAATCAATAAAACCATAACTGTTAACACATTCTTATTAACTTATAACCAAAATTTTAAATAATTATGAAAGATGGATTTTTTTCCACTAATTTATTTACTTTATAAGAAACCAACCCTACATAAATATTACTTTTCCCAAAGGACTCGGATTAGTGAGATCAATTCCAAAGAGATCAAACTAGATATGTTATAATACATACTTTCCTTAGCAAGAGGTTATGAGAAGAGAAAACAAGTTTATACATTAAGTTGTTTTAATGTAATATTTAAATTTTATACATTAATGTAATGTTTATACATTAAACTTTAAAAGTAGTATTTAAAGTTTCATATATCAAACCCTTCATAAATATTACTTTATATGAAACCCTTCATATTTCATAATATTAATGAATTAAAACAACCTTTCATTCACACGTGTAATTACAGCTAAATATAACATTAGATTTACACGTGTAATTCCATAATATTGATTTGCAAAAGAATCAAGTCATAACTTATACAGATTGAAATTCAAGTATATCATTAGATAAATAAAACCTGTCCGTCTTTACAAATAAAAAGCTTAAAGCTATCCGTCCACATTCGCTACACTCATCATTCACTAACATTGCCATATACAACAATTATGTTTGGGTGATTTAGACCAGAATTATCATCGCATTTAAGTAATTAAATCCAATTATGAAATAAAATGCGGTTCGTCTTAGCAGGTCTATCTAATTTAAAAATGTATTTAAAATAAAACCAATCAATCGAAGGTAAATCAATAGCATAACTGGTAACTTTTCATCACATTCATTTTGAGGGTATAAATATAAGGTATGGAAACATAACATCCAATTTGACTGAACTTGCTCTTGGCGTTGGGGTAACAAACAAGTTCAATCTCATCTGTTCAGAATTAACACAACCAGCAGCTAGCTTTTAATCATATATATGCAAGCGTATTTAAGAAGTGTGTTTCAGAAGTCTAACCCTAAAATAACATTGCGTTCAGAAATGTAGGGACGGCATCGATCTGTGTAAAATTTAAGGACACGCCTTTCAAGGTAAAGGAGGATTTAACCTTCCACCTATAATGGTAACCCTACCACTACCTGTTACAACACTGAAGCACTGGCAGAGCCATAACGCAGGTGAAGGAGAGAAGCAAGGTAAGTGGGCCGGTAAAAGAAGTGCCATAAGGAAATTAATGGCTGGAAACGTAGGGTACAGCGAGAATCTTTATATGGCTCATGCCTTATGATAATGATAGGAGGGATATAATAATCATAACGAATTTAATTTCAGGAGAGACAGAAAATAAGTATAAGATCCAGAAAAGGGAACCGGTATGTAAAGTATAACCAACATTTTCCAGCGTTGAGGGGAAATTAAAATTCCAAATAAATTTACTCCAGAGTCTATTGCACGCTGAGCATTATGTATTTACATTATTTAATGTATACATATTTAAATATTTTATCCAAGACATCTTTAAAATAGACTTCTAATTAACATAATAATAGGGGTTTATTACAAGGTAGAGTAAAATGTATATCATGTAAATACAGAATGCTCAGCGTGCAATAGACTCTGGAGTAAATTTATTTGGAATTTTAATTTCCCCTCAACGCTGGCAAATGTTGGTTATACTTTACATACCGTAATTTCCCCTCAACGCTGGCAAATGTTGGTTATACTTTACATACCGGTTCCTTTTTCTTGATCTTATACTTATTTCTGTCTCTTTTGGAATAGGTTAAATTCGTTTGTGATTATTATATCCCTCCTATCATTATCATAAGGCATGAGCCATATAAAGATTCTCGCTGTACCCTACGTTTCCAGCCATTAATTTCCTTATGGCACTTCTTTTATCGGCCCACTTACCTTGCTTCTCTCCTTCACCTGCGTTATGGCTCTGCCAGCGCTTCAGTGTTGTAACAGGTAGTGGTAGGGTTACCATTATAGGTGGAAGGTTAAATCCGCCTTTACCTTGAAAGGCGTGTCCTTAAATTTTTACACAGATCAATGCCGTCCCTGTAATTATGAACGCGATGTTATTTTAGGGTTAGACTTCTGAAACACACTTCTGAAATACGCTTGCATATATATGATTAAAAGCTAGCTGCTGGTTGTGTTAATTCTGAACGGATGAGATTGAACTTGTTTGTTACCCCAACGCCAAGAGC
>SNQJ01S0065784.1:34004-69445 GCA_010110895.2 Picea sitchensis | reverse complement strand
AAACACCCTGCACACTCAATAAAACTGAGTCAATAGCACCTGTCTACATAAGATAATAACACATCAAGTCATCTGTCAATCACATTATAATCATATAAAAAGGTCTAACATCAACACGGGTCCAGATCACTTGCGAGCAAATGTCCTCAAATAATAAGAGTTCTCAGTGCGCCAGAGTGGGATGTTACAGATAGATAAAATCAAAATCAATCAATGTAAAATGAATTCCTTGGCAAAGTTTCCCAATAAGAAACATCTCAAGGGTTACAACAATGGGAAGAAAAAGAAATGTCATTTATAACATATACAATTTTTTAACTCTAACTTTAATATTTGAATGTGTGCTAGTCAAAATACTTAATCCCTGTTATTACAAAAATCATGAAATTTCTATACATTGGCTCTAGAGATATATATAGTACTTAAAATCAATATTTCTTTTTATGAAACTTGATGAGAAGATAGAGGAAGGTTTCCTTTATAATATATCCAAATTTCAAACCTTAAATCTAATATATAAAAACACTTTGATCATAATACTAAATCCCGATTGTTATTGAATATTAAAAAACGTCAAATAAAACCAAAACAAATCAAAAAACATTTAGGGATGCTATTGCACCATAGGTGGCCAATCCATGTTTCATCTAGATATTCTAGGTAAAAAGAGGGGAGATATGTACGAATATGGCATAGTACTATAATCCCCATTATTTGCTTAATTATGTAAGGGCGGGGTGCGATCATTTCATCAAAAGAAATATGTATTCCACTAAGTTTAAGAAAGATAACTGATATTAAATATGTATTCTTACAAATTCTCATGATCAACTAAAAATTTAGAGGCTCCTATTCGCTCTTCTTTTACAAAATCCAAATTAAACCCAAAAAATATCATCTTAAAAGAGTTATACTTAAACATATTAGTTAGTCCAACGCCAAAATTAGTAGAGATATTTACAATGCATCCCAACTCAAAACTCAACTTCTAAATTTTCAAACAACTAAATATTAAATCTTAGTATTACCTTCCTTTTATTCATAAAAAATAATGATGCCACTAACCAAATTTGCATAAAAAATAATTTAAAACCATATTAAAATTATTTTCAAATCACATAAAAACCCTAAAATTAACTCTAAGGAATTCTTTTAAGGGGTTGGTAACTTTCATTTTTTTGGTTATCTTCCAAACACATATTAAACACTATCATATGTCCTATTTTTTACAATTGAGTTATTGTATCAAGGTTTTCATGGTGTAAACCGATCATTCTTTACCATCATTAGTTTTTTCTTACCACGCCATTAGTTTTTCTTTGTCGTGAATTGTTTATTGACTAAGCCTAAAACATTCCAAGATGATGACTATTATTACTCATAAAAACAAATGTACTTATTTCATTAAGAACATTCATTCAAGAGATTTCGTTATAAGTATAAATCTTTATAAAGTGAATCCTAAGAGATAATTGCAAATCCAAATTAAAAGGAATATGATAATTCTAAAGCAACTAAAATATTTAATTTGCAAAGGAAATAAAGATTTGTTTCTATGATAACGTGTTCTTTTGAGAATAATTGAAATATAATTAGATCAAACAAAAACCAATCGTAACTAAGAATAGTAATTTACACTTCTTCAAAGGAAAGGTATTCACCATATAAAATTGATTTATTGGAAAAGCAACAATATTTGATCAAATGTTGATTTACGGTTCAATTTGAAAGGAAACAATAATATTTTACCAAGAAAAAGGAATTGATCCACCACACTGAAAATGCATCAACCTCAAGATAGAAACTATTAGTAATGGAATCCTACAATACTTGTTTACTTGTTGTATTGGAGGTGGGGCATACCTCCCCAAATAGAGGACTAGAAAGAAATACAGTTGCTACAAATTCACTTCACACACACATAAATATGTAAAAAGGAACCAAGCTTGATAAAGTTTAAATAAGCAACAATTGAATACAGGAAAATAGTGTTTCAACGTATTCTCTCCATATCCATATAAAGACATATGGTTTGCTTCTTATAGCACCCTTGGATTCCATACTAAGAACATATGTATTTAGACACACTTGAGAACCAATGGTTGTCAAGCTATCTTATCAATTATTAAAAATTGTTATTTGTCTTCTTTACATTTTGGCACATGTGGTTTCTAGTTAATCAACCTGTGACTAACTATTAGGTATTTTCAAACATAAAATATAGATCATGCTTGTCCTAATTTGAAATTGTATGACATCCAAATCGGATCATAGTCACATGCCATGTACATACTCCAAGTCAATAGGAATCTCTTTCCATGAATCCTAATTTTGTTCCACATTCATTGTCATCTAGCCATGTTTATCCTTCGGTTTCACAGCTTCAAAATCGAATGTGGTTCTAGATATTCTATATCCTAGTGGAAAAAACATTTGTAGCATCAAGATTCTGCAGTCTTCTTGTATATTTTTTGTAGCTTATTAGTGGTCTGGTTGTGAGTTTCTTGTAGCTTCCTTGCAACATATTATTTAGTCATTTTTCTCTCCACACTCCATGCTTATTCATTTCCTCTCTACTCTCCATACTTGGCCATTTTCCTTACTCTCCAGACTCAACACTTAGTCATTTTTCTTCCTCTCTACTCTCCATACTTAGTCATTTTAAGTCATTTTCATTCCTCTCTACTCTCCATACTTAGTCATTTTCACTACTCTCCATAATCCATACTTAGTCATTTTCCTTACTCTTCATACTCCTTTACTTTTTCATTTGTCATGAATATAGATTCATGATACCCCCCTTCATCCATAGCTTGACCTCTCACAACCGACATTTTCATAATCCTCAATTTGCACCTGAATTTTCACATCACCCAAATTGCACCCTCATGACTTAGCTAATTTTACTGAGATTTACACTTAATTTTTACTAAGTCTTACACTTAGTTTTGTTTTTTACTTTTGAATATGGAATGTGGGAGCCCACTCGTATTACGATATTTCTACATCACTTAACCCCACAACCTCCCAACACTTAATGATTTTTACTAATTTTTACCGACCCACATTTATTTCAAGAAATTATTCATTATATTCCTAAGTTTTATCCCCCTTCTCCCATCCTTTGTCATATTGGGACACATAGTAGTGAAGTGGACCTATCACATTGGGATATGTGGCAATGAAGTGTACCTATCACATATGGAATATGGCATTGAAGTGGACCTATCCCTGGGTGACACTTGGATGATATTTTCCAGACACAGATTATTGGACAGTGGAATGGCATGATGACTGGGCGATGAGGTGAAAACCAAAAGTTACACTGTGAATAAGCTATGAAGGGTTCCATCTCTCTCTATACTTCATGTGGATAGATCAACGATTGTTTAGTCTCTATCATTTGTAGGCCATAATGTTTGATCTCGATGTCTAAATTAAGAAAACAAGAGCTCACGGAAAAGCTAGAGACATGAAGAACACTTTGGAATTGGTTTCCATGGATGGAATCATAGCTATCATGCCCTAAAAATTAAATTGTAGTCAAGACTATTTTTATCTTGGCGATGAATAATTTTTTTTAAATGGTTTATTAAAAGAAATTTATGAACTTATAAAGTGGGTCCCAGTTGATAGAACATATATGTAAGTTCACATTTACAAAGATTTAAATAAAACCCTAAATCTAACCCTAAAGAATATTCAAGAATATGAAGATAATTTTATAAAAGAATATGTAAAATGCATTCAAAGGTTTTGGTGGAGAGTTCGCAAGAAATAAGTTTTCCCTTTCCAAGATTTTTTTGAATTAGCCTCCTTAAATTTCTCCCTCATATTTTCTTCTATCTAATTATTTCCATCATTTTTTCCATATATGTTTGGAAATAGGAAGATCGGGTCTTGATCAACATTTTCTCCAAATTCTTCTAGTCACTTTCATGATATTCCACGTTCAAAGGAGAAAAATCCCTACTTGTTAAAAGGAAAATGTAGTTAAATTCAATTTATGTAATTGTCATTGAGATCTTGTTGAGGTTGTTATTCTATCCTTCTTTTTTTATAAATTGTTAAATTTGTTACAATTGAGATATTATTATTTAGTTCTCCCTCAAATAACTATTCAAGTGTCATGTTATTTTGATGAATATGTGTGGTGATGTATTAATGGATTCTTGAGGAGATGAAGCCTTACAAATTAATTTGATATTAACATAGAAGTCCTTTAAATTTATTTGATGACCTGTCCAATTTATTTTCCTTTCATATTGCAAAGTCATAGATGATTTTGGATTCACATTATTTTAAAGAAAAGGAAGAATATTTGTTGAAAGCAGACTCCAAATACAAATCTTTGCATACATATTTATTTCTTTTTATTGAACGCGAAGATGTTATTGACAAGTACATATGTATATAAGAGTTTTACATATGTATATAGGATATTTTTTTGAATATTTGTTAAGGTTTTTTTATCACATCCATCTATGTTTAGAAGAGCAATCTTCCATATATCAAGAAAGAGGAGTGCCACCTCAATAAAAACGAGGAGATTCATTTTTGTTCCCCTAAATATTTTCTCTCAATGTTGATTATTTTCCCTTGATTAAAAAAGTGATCAAAACCTAGTTGGCTTTGGGTTTCCCCTTACCCATAGCTCATCGTTCCATTCAAATAACTCTATGAAAGAGAGTGTCACCCCATCTGATTTGATTTCACATAAAGGAAATTGTAGTGTCCCCAAGATCGAGCCCTTTGTAAGTCTGATGTATGAAATGAATTGTAAATATGTGTTATAGGCTGGTGAGCCAAGTTTGTATAAGACGATGGGCTTATGTGATTGTTAGGCCAGAGAGCCTAAGAGTTGGAGGCCAAGGGCTTGATTTTGTACCTGTATGTATGCAACACATTAATAAAATGTAAACAACGCCGCGTGTAGACCGACCACTATGAATGAGTGATGGGGGACTAAACTTCCACAGAATGGGCAAGGGATTAGGGGCTGGAAGGTGGGAAAAGGGGGCTAAGTGTTGAGCCTAGGGACTTAAGTACTTGGGGAATAATATTTTAATATTATTCCAAAAAGACATGTGATTAGTATGTTTTTATCCTAAGTTCTTTTGGAATGACATGTGACTTCCAAATGGAAGGAACACGTGTTGAAGGAATGCATGCAGTTGCATGGGTGACAAGTGTCAACCCAGGTGCATGCAAATAAAAGGCCTGAGATGAGATGTGTTGGGGGTTTAGCTTCCATTCCCATCGACTGTTGCGGGGGTTCCTCCTCCATTCGACCCCTGATTGCCTGAGGTGAACTAGTCTGACCTCTGCAGAGAAACCCCCATGCATCTTCTGAACCAAAAGGCATGTATCTTTGTTCGTTCTGGGATAACCGATACATCCTCTGTCTAAACAGTTCAAACCTGTGTTGACCCTTGCATGGATTGTTTGTCACGTGTTCCCGAGAACCAGAGCGTGAGTCTATCCTGTGTTGCCGGATTGAGAAATAATAAGTGACCTACCATTGTTGAACCTGTTGGAAAGCCCGTGTCTGTTTTTCTTGTGGGTTGTTGTGGCCACACAGTGTTGGACTATGTGTGGCTTGTTGGCTAGTTGTGCAACACTCTCTCCCGATGAGAGAGGTGATTGAGGTTGGAAGAACAGGTGGCTTGGCCTGTGAGTGACTCTCTCTGGGTGAGAGAGTGCGCAGAGAAAGGAGAGAAATCCTGGAAGGAACCCTATAGCTGCCACAGAGCTCGGAGACTTCCGGTCCAGTCTATTGCTATAACCCAAGGCAAGGGAGGTTAGCAGCCGAAGGATTGTCTAGGTGACAGAGAAGGTGTATACTCTTGGGGTGGAATAGGCATGTGGGGAAGGAGTGTCTGTGGGCAGTGAGCATGAGTGGTTCCTGGGAGAGAAGTCCTTCCTTGTGACTGTGTGTTTTCCCTGTAACCTTAGCCTAGCCTAGGATTCCCTTCCTTGGGGGTGTAGCTTAGTCCCATCTCGGGGGTGACCCACTGGTAAGATGACGAGCAGTGTGGTCTAAGGCTAGGAGGTTCGTGGAAGGCCTGCACTTGGTTGGTGGAACTGCCACTGTTTCAAAGATAAGTACCAGATGATGCTTTAATTATGTTTTTGTATCCCTGTGTATTATAATTATCATGTATTCTGTTGTGAATTTGGATTAATGTTATTACCATGGATTATTTATGTTAGTAATAATTATTATGCTTACTCTAAGCTTAAATGCATGTGGATTATATAATGCTTGTATGAGTTATGTAAAAAAAGTAGCGTTACAATTTGGTATCCGAGTGATTAAGCCTTGGTAACAGAAAAGTAGCGTTATAGAAATGAAAGCCCTAAGTTGAATGTCTTTGATGAATGAGTTTGGATCCCAATTTTTGAAATCAATCATTATTAGGTTATGATGGTACTGTTCACATAATAAATTTGTGACCTTATTCATTGCTAAATTTGGAAAATGTTCTTATAAAGTGTTCTAGGATTATAATAGAATATGGATTCCTTGCAATTATTTCTCTAATATTGAAGAAAGTTGGATGTTATTTTAGGTAGAGAAAGTAAGTAGGGGAAGGAAAATGATGGTCTCTCATCCTATGTGTCAAGAAACACATGTATTTCTTATCACACTTCAATTATTGGACCTCAACAATCAGCCTCTAAATCACCATATTAGCCTCATGTTCATTAATATTCTTAACTTCTTCTAGGCTTGCATCATCTTTATGTTGATCAGTTAAACAAACCAATTTTTCTTCTAGGCATTCCACTTTTGATTTCCAATTGGCTACCTCATTCTCTAACTTGTTGATTCCAATCAAATTAGCTAACTGACTATTTGTGGTTTTTACTAATTCGTCCATCTTGGTTTCTTCATCATATTCATATATCATCCATTCAATATCCTCTTCTTTTCCCTTTGATTCTTCCTCATGCTCTTCCATGGATTTTTTTTTTCCGATTTTTCTTCAAATTCTTCCTTCGTCTCTTTCTGATATTTTTCCTTTTATTTTTCTTCAATTCTATCTTCTTCGCATGCATCATGTTTTCCAATTTAAGTGGGGTTTGGAAGAAAGACCTACTCTTTATCTAAATTATTATTTTCCACCCATGGAACAGGAGTTGTCCAGTATCTCTATTCCTTAATGGCATGGACTAATGTGTCCATGCCTTTATGAGCCTCATATTTTCATATCCTTTCCCTTACAATTGTCATTTCTTCGTATAGAGATGAACATAATTTATTTAAGATCTTGTGAATTATTTTCAACATTTTGTGAAATTTTAAATATTTTTCAGAAAACAAAGGTTGGAACTTATTGAAAAATAAAACCCTTCCTTTATTTCCTTTCTCTATTCTTGGATTCTTTTCTCCTACAACATTTGTCTCTTCATCCCTTGTTGGGTGTTGTGCTCCCAATTTATCCTCCTCTATTGAATGCCTACTCCCATTCTCATGCATGCTTTCCTATGGTTCTTTTGCAAAATTCCCCATGGGTTTTATACCCTCTTTCATGGTTTCTTAGTTATCCAATTCAATTATTTCAAGGTTCTTATCCTCTTTTGTCACTTCTTATTCCTTGGATTCCCTTGATTAGGTTTTAGGTTGCTTGGAGGACTTAGTGGAAAGGGATTCCCTCAAAAAAATTGTTGATGTTTATAGCATCGAATAGGTACTTCGGTACAAGTCTAAGTGTCTAGATGTGTGGAATTTGTCTAAAGTCTTATACCTTGAGACTTTACTTTACTTAAAGGAATTATTAAAGAAAGTTTCTTTTATTAGAGAGTTCAATTTTATTTTAATAAATGATTTAATTATAATTAGTGAATTAAATAATAGCCATTGATCTCAAGTGAGGTGAGAAGTAATCTCAGTTGTCAATTAGTTTGGAGATTAGGGGTAGGTCATAGCTCAATCTTATAAAATCAAGGCTAGGGTAAAGGAGAAGTCACTTTCACACAAATATATCAAAGAAGAACTTTTTCTAGTGTGGAGTCATCCGAGAGTGTAGAAGAAAAGAATGACTTTTTCTAACATTTGAGAGAGAAAAGAAGGAGTTTTTCTCAAGGGTTGGATCACGAAGGACTGTGATTCAAGGAGATATTGGATAGGTGGAGAAGTATTTTCATATAGATATTAGGTCAAGGAGAAGAGAGAGTAGAGGCAGGCGCAAGTGGGTTTCAACAAAGCGAAACCACACAAAAGAGTTGTGCCATACAGAGTTTTATGTGCAGTCCTTGGGGTTGTGTACATGGGTTTCAATGGAGACAGGAACGTATATGAAGGTTTCCTTAAGCAAACATGCATACACCTGAAAAATCGTTCCATATATGGTTCATGCAATAGATCATACTTTTACTAGTTTTTCTACAGTTGTATTTCTCTCAGTGGCCCATTATCCATGTTACGAGAGCCTTGATTTTATCATAATAAAATCATCTTAGTACTGGTTCTCCCTTCTGAGTTTCCTAGGGGTATATACCCAAAAATATTGGTGTTTATGTGTGCATGATTTGGTTTCGATTTTTTCTTCTACTATCTTTATTTGCATTGAATATTCCAAAAGTGTAATTTTTTCTTTTGAGCTGTTAATTTTATCCGTAGTAAGAAAATCACTGGATAACAAGATACCTAGGTGTCAGAGTAAGGATTTCAACATGGTATCAAAGTGCATTCTTTGAGAGGAAGCCACATCTTTGATCCATAGAATTTGATATATGATCTATCATATCTACAGGAGATCTTAGTAGATCCATAACTAGTAGGAAACAATCGAAGACAAATTTAAAAGAAAAAGTCGTACTGATGGAGAAGTAGGATTTTGCAGTTTTATAGAGTTGTACACAGGTTCCAAAAGAAACATGTGCATACATACACGAGTTTCTTTGGATACAATCGCATATACATAGGTTGAAGTAAGGACAGACATGTACATACACGGGTTTTGGTAAGGGATGTTGTGTACATACATGGGCTTCAGTTGTGATAGGTGCATACAAGTTCGTACAGGTTAGAACATGGGTAGTTTCAACAATAGGTTATTTCCAGAGAAGTTTATGAGGTCTAAGGGATGACAAAAAAAACTTTGATATTTGAAGAGAGTTTGGATGGAGCATCCAACTTCTTGTATTGGAAATCAAGAGTGACTTTGTTGTTAAAGGAGTATGACCTTTGGGAGTTAGTGGAAAAAGTAGTTGTTCCACCAACATATCTGATAGCTTTGGAAGTTCATGAGAAAAAGGAGATCAAAAAAGAGAAGGTCATCTTGGATTCAATGAAGAATCGTATAATTCCTCACTAATCCAAGAAGAATATGACCAAAGAGGTGTTTGATGTCTTGGTAGGTTTATTCCAGAGAACTAACATAAATAGAAAGATGGTGTTAAGGAATAAACTCAGATTGGTAGAGATTTCTATATCTAACAATGTTACTATCTATTTCAGGAGGATCGTGAATGTGGCATTCAATGGTCTTCCCAAGATTTAGGATCCATTTTTGAAGGGATTTTGTGCCTGGTAACATCTTCGAGATTGGCATATATTTTGGGATGATTGCATTAAGGAAGAGACTCGTCATGAGTATACAAGTAGCAAGTAGGGAAGTAGTGATGAGAAATTGTCTCTTTTCGGCAAGACAAGGAAGGGCAAAGGAAAGAGTTCTAGAAAGAAGGGTAAAAGTGATGGAGGATCATCACAACCAGGAAGAAGGACTTGAGTAAAATAAAATCTATCTCATGTCATAAGAATGGAAATTATGTACCTCGGTGTACAAAGAAGAAGGGTAATGGAAAGACACAAAAAACAACATCAATGAAGACATATCTAGATGCGTTTGTAGCAAAGTTTGAGAAGGATTTCTCACTAGTTTCTTTCCTTTCTACTAGCACAACTATGAGGAGTGCATGGTTCTTGGACAATGGTGCATCTCTTCATATGATATAAGAATGCGAGATATTTATCATTCTGACAAAAATGAACTCAAATGTTCATGTGGAGCTTGGTGATGATGCCAAGTATGCAGTGAAGGGAGAGGGAATAATTACATTCTATCTTGATTGAAGGGGTTCGTTGGATGCCCAGGATGTGCTTTATGCATCAAGTTTGAAGAATAATTTTCTCTCAAACTTAGCTATCAAGGAAAATGGTTTTTCCATTAATTTTCAGTGAGAGAAAGTACTCATACATCCAAAGAAAGGTATATTAGACACATTAATGGTCATTGGGGTTAAAGAGGGAACTTTATACAGGTTGTAGGGAAAGGATTTTTATGATTTGTTACATGACAGTGACAACCTATGTGAGTTATGGCATAGTGGTATGGGAAACCTACATTAAAATTTGTTGTGGATTTTGAGGGAGATTTTCACTGGTCTTCATATTTCAAAGTTGCACAAGAGAGTGTGTGTAGAAGGTGTACACTTGCAAAGAATGCCAAGGTTGTTTTTCCAAGAAGAAATATTAGATCCAATTGGATATCAGATCATGGACCAATTTCAGTGACATAGGATGAGGATCAGGAGGATCCAAACTATGCATAGCCAAAGGAAGAGAAGAGTTCAAAAAATTATAGTGTGGGGATTCAACCATCATATGGGAAGAGGGAGTTACCTCTTCCAGAACTGTTAGGATATTGAGTTTCTATGAGATGACATTGATAAATTCTCAGGAGGAGGAGGATTCTAGAAGAACATTGAGGGAGAGTAGGCCTTCGACGAATTTTCCAAACTTTTTGGCATCAATATGTAACGTCATCGATTTTGTGACTTCCAGTATTCATGGAGAAGCTGACAAACATGGTTGGAGGGATTCCAGTGAGAAGGATGATGTGTGCAAAATTGTGCCAGGGTTGGATATAGAAACAATTATAGGTCTCTCTTCAAGAAGTAATTTCCTCTCTAAGAGGGAGTTTCAATGTTTGTAGCATCAGACATGTACTTCCGCATAGGTCTAAGTGTCTATACATGTGGAAGTTTTCCAAATCCTTCTACATTGAGAATTAACTTTAATTAAAGGAATTATTAAAGTAAAGTGATTTTATTAGAGATTTGAGTTTTATTTAAAGAAATGTTGTAATTATCATTAGTGAATTAAATAATAGCCATTTATCTCAAGTGATGTGATAATTAATGTCAGCCGTAAATCACTTTGGAGATTAGGGTTAGTTCATAACTTGATATCATAAAAGAAAGGATAGGGTAAAGGATAAGTCACTTTCACACAGACATAGAAAATGACTTTTACAAGTGTGGACTCATTCGAGAGTGTAGAATCAAAGAAGGGCTTTTTGTTACACTTGAGAGAGAAAAGAAGGAATCTTTATCAAGGGTTGGGTCATGAAGGATTGTGATCCAATGAGATATTGGATAGGTGTAGAAGGACTTTCATCTAGATATTAGGTCAAGTAGAAGAGAGAACAAAGGAAGCCACAAGTGGGTTTTAGATAGCAAAGCCACAGGAAAGGGTTGCACTGCATGAATTTTGTTGTACAATCCTTGAGTTCGTGTACACTGGTTTCAGTGGATACAGTACCATATACACGGGTTTTCTTAAGAAAATGAATGTACACCTCAAAAAACATGCCAGATCTAGGTCATACAAGAGATTATACTTTTCCAGGTTTATTTGTAGTTGTATTTCTCTCTATGGGCCACTATCCATGTTATAGGAGCCCCAATTTTATCATAATAAAATCATCTAAGTACATGTTTTCCTTTTGAGTTTTTTCCAAGGTTATTTACCAAAACTATTGGTGTTTATGCGTGCATGATTTGGTTTCCATTTTTGCTTCCACTATATTTATTTGATTTGAATATTCCAACAATTTATTTTTCTTTTGTGAACTTCTAATTTTATTTGAAATAAGTAAATCACTAGATAACAAGATACCTAGTTGATGGAGTAAGGATTTCAACAAAAATCCTCTTTTTGATCTGTCACAGTTCCTTCTCCATTTATATACCATCCCATGGGTTCTGTACCCCTTCCATTGTTTCATCATCCTTTTCTCCCTCCCCCAAGTCAACCCTATTTGTATCTATGGTCTCTGCAAATTTTGTAATTCCTGGGACTGTACAAATCCTAAGAAGGCATTCCAACTATGACCCACCTCTATAAGGGTGTATTTTATTATCAACCTTATCAACCCGTCATGAGGCAAACTTGTCTTGGGATTCTTGGTTTCCCTCATCATCTTGCATGTCACTTAAATTAAGTTGAATACAAAATATGTAAGGTTCATACGTTTTCTTTTGTACCTTAGGTGTCCTAACAATTTGTAGTGATATCCAAATAGAAGGTTGTATCTCCCTTCAAAGGTTATGAATTGTTGTACACATAGGCCACCTCTAGCTAGGGTAGTGGAAGCAACATTATTTGTGTTCCTTTGTCTATCCATTTCATTGATTCATTATCTACTGATAATTCTCGATTTATCATTTTTGTTGATGCCATTCTCTCAAACCACCTTTCTCTATTTTGTGACAACCCAATAAATTTAGTCATATTTGCCTCAACCACCTATATTCTTAATCCATGAACTACAACAACTTGTTTCCTGTAGGCCAATTCAAAATCCATAGTTAATATTCCATGTCCCCCTAAAACCATTTTGAAAAAAATCATCCATCCCACATCTTCAAATATTCTCAGTTCTTTTGGATTTTCAGTGATTATTTTGACATTGTCAGGCTCACTTCTAATAGGTGGTATACCCATTGCGTTGGAGATTGCAAATGTGAAGGTGAAAGGGATGGAAAGTTTTAGTTGCAGAAATGGAGAATATAGTTAAGAGGATTAATAGATGTAATATCCCTAGGACCAACCCAAATTTCAATATAAATGAAAATGTACATATAGGATGGTGCACTATGACATTTTGGGGCCAAAGTGCCTTCATATATATGTATTTTGAGGCCATAGTGCCTATGTGGTTATTAGGATAGAGAGTCTGTATGTTAAAAGGATAGTGAGACCAACTTTCTAAAATGTAATCACNAATAGATGTAATATCCCTAGGACCAACCCAAATTTCAATATAAATGAAAATGTACATATAGGATGGTGCACTATGACATTTTGGGGCCAAAGTGCCTTCATATATATGTATTTTGAGGCCATAGTGCCTATGTGGTTATTAGGCTAGAGATTCTGTATGTTAAAAGGATAGTGAGACCAACTTTCTAAAATGTAATCACACTCATATTTTAATGAAAACACATCACTATTGTAGATCGACTAGAGAGAAAGAGTATGGGGGGATAAAATTCAATAGAAAGGGAAAGGGGGGCTAAGAGTATATGAAAGGGGCTAAGCTAAGGGGATTAATCCCAAAGGAATATTTTATTAATAATCATAAAATTATAAAGTATATAGTATGGATAATCATTTATCCTAAGTTCCTAAGTGGAAATGTATCACCATGTGGGGGTGTCCATGTGGGGGCGCATGTAGTTCCCAACATGACAAGGTGTGAAATTGGGAAAATGCACATGCAATTGGGAAAATTAGTTCATTTTCCAACATTATACCATGATTACTACCATTATCCTCCTCTACCATATGTAAATTATTGCTACTGTCACCTATACCTACACAATGGAAATCTTTGGAGCTCTTAGAAACTAGTAACCTGGAAATTGGGTTGAAGAGGTGGGTTTTCAGGCCCACGAGATATTGAATAAGTGGGTTGTTAGGCATGTGAGCATTCGGTTACCATGATTAGTGCCATTATCCTCCTTGACAATCCGTACACTATTGTTTCCATCACCTATACCTGCACAATGGAAATCTTTGGAGTTGTGGGAAACCAGTAACCCAAGAATTGGGATGAAGAGGCAGGTTATCAAGACAATGAGTTATTGAAGAGTAGAATTGTTAGTCCCATGAGAATTCTCTCCAGATGATAAAATTGTTGGGAATTGATTCCCAAGGTGCCAAGCTGCAGCTAAAGGGCTCTTATACTTCCTGTCTGGCCTATTGCTAAACCCTGGGAAGGGAAGTGGGGTATCCAAAGGACTGTTGAGTAGAGAAGGGGCACAGTTCTTGGGGTGGGACATACATGTGGGAAATGCGGTATTGTAGGTTTTCTACTAGAGTTGGCACTCAAGTCTAAGTTTTTCTATTGTTTGCGATACCTTATCCTAGTTAGAATTCATTTGTCCAGGTGCAATTTTAGTCCCATCTCGAGGGTGACCTCCTGCTGAGTTTATGAGAAACATAGTCTAACGATGGGATGAAATTATGATCTCTACACATAGTTGCTGGCATTTTATAAAAGATAAGTGTATTTTATGTGCTTGTTTTAATTATTGTGTGTGTATTTACCTATGTTTTGTTATGTGTTTTTTCTGTATAATGTTGTATTTGTATATTGTATTTATTCTACATAGTTTTGTGCATATGAAAATCATTTTTGTGAATTAAATTGTTATCATAGTTTGGAAATTTTGTGTGGCATTTCCCAACTCAGGGCTAGGGATGCTACACTGTGGTATCATATTTTGGGAATTTCGTCTGGCATTGCCCAACTCGGGGCTGGGGATTCTACAAGGTGGTATCAAAGCTCCAGTTTCAACATTGATCCTACATGGGCTAAGTTAGAAAGTGTTGAATATGGAAATTGGATACATTTAGATGCAGAGGATGTCTGCAACATGTATGCTAAAACTATTCTTGTGAAATTGAGAGACAGGGAATTTGAAAGATTCGAACCAAGAATGAGTAATAATCAATTTTATTCTTTAATTGGGAAAATTTGGGCCTATATATTGATTAATTTGCAAGTTTAAAGAGAGTCCATGGATCCCATGATGAAATTGAGCAAAATTTAGCAAAAGCCCCAATTTCTACAGTGGGATTCATGAGGAATTTGACGTATAGGAGTCAAATTATAGGTGTTGGGGTCATATTGTTTGTTAAAGGGAAAAAATTGGTCATATGAGGCTTAATTTTAGAACTTCAATGATGGCCTAAAAACATTTTCAAAATTGGGCATTCTGGAAAAATTGGGAAATTTTCGAGAATTGGAAAGATTGGAAAATTGTGGGAATTTTTATGTACACTGACGTCATCATGATGTGGGGGACACGTGTTAGATGAAGTGTAAGAGTAGTGAAGTGTAATGAGAGGTTATAAGATCCATGGTGGCACGGTAGCATAGGTGGCATGTGCCCTGGCACCATGGAGATGGTGCCTTCCTACCCAGTGGAACCCCGAGTCTAGGACATGCATCAACCCCACACTAATTGCGAGCAAGGGGGGAGGGCGGGTTAGGTGGTTGTATTAACCACATTCAGGGGGGAACAATTCATGGATGAGTGACACGTCACCCTAGTCTTACTAAAGGTTTATTTTTAGAACTCCTCTCCTTTGTGTTAATGCTTGGTGGGGTAGGGGGGGAATGTGACATGAGTCGTCGATCACCACCGATACCTACCAAACCATCACCATTATATCAAGGTAACGTGAAAATTCACACAAGCAAATGAATGGGTGCATTATGGGTCTCTCCCATCCTCGTGACCCAATACAAATGTGCCACATGGAAGAAAAGGACTTACGGGCCCGAAAGTAAAATAATGTGCGCGCCTTTAGAGGAAAGGAAAGAGAAAAGAAGAAGATATATCTGTAACAGGTTTATGAGGTAGGAACAAGGTGGCCAAAGGATGAAAGGGAACCACCACTATATTCCAGGTGGCTCGGGATTCCACATGAGCAACCTAGTTAGCATACTTTCTCCAGAAATTATAGAAAACAATGAAAATTACTAGAAAATTATAGTATTCTCTAGGTGTTCAACTTGCAAGCCATTTTGGGAGGCCTAAATGACATTTTTGAGTATTCCAAATCACACAATTTGATATTTCCTTCTAGGACATAGAGTGTTTTCATCTAAAATAGAGCTGGAGGAGAGCTTTCTAGTGGTGTAAATCATTTGTCAAATATAGCTAGTATGAAGAAGATATAGGGAAAATAGTATAGGGTAAATTTTAATACCCAGTTAATTTTTTAGGGACATAAATTTCTGCTCCAGAATCATATTGGGGCACATGAGTAGTCTACAAAAATATCTTGAGCCATAAAATACAACCATGAAGTCAAAACAAAAATATGGGCACTTAAAAATGTACAGAGAGTATAGAAGGTACCTTTAGGATTCAGAGCGAAAAATATTAATTGGCCTAGAACTTCACTAGGATGTATCTAGCATCATGGAGCTCAGATTGGGGTGAAACTTTTCCAAAATGACCAAAATATCATGAAGGAACCTAGTTGAGTTTGCATTAAACTTCCAAAGGAGAAGGTGTAAGGGTGCATAAGCACAGTTAAAAATTTCATCTGGTTAAAGGAGTTTTTGGGTAGATGCAAATGACCATAACGTGTTGCTTAAGACTTAGAATTGAGAAAGGGAGCAGTCATTGGAAAGGTATTGGACATACGAGTCCAATTTTTTCACCCAAAATGTGAATTGAATTGTATAATTCACAGTAGATCATAACACTAAATGTGTAAATTTAAAAGAACATAATGATGCATGAAGCTAATAGATCTATTATTGTATTTAGTTTAACAAATCGTGTTGTCTGCACATTTTGTAGAGTTAACAAAAATTTGATCTGAAGAGGATCAAAATGAAGATTAGAAGCATGGAATATTCACAAAGAACCTACAAACATGAATATGAGATTAGAGGGATGTATGTCAGTATGGGTAATGAGGGTACAAGTTCAAATGGACATGGAGAAGGAAAGGAAGAAAGAATGAACTTGGTGGAGACCATAATTTTTTTTCAAAAGGATGTCAAAATTTATAAAGATGATAATGAGAGAATTAGGAAAGCCAAGGAGAAACAATAAGGCTTCAACATTAAGTTGATGAATATCCTGAACAAAATAGAGAAGAAACTGGATAGGGATATTGATTCAAGAAAATCAAGGAGTCATAGGTCCTAGGATGAGAGAAGAACAACAAGAAGTGTTGAAAGGAATTACCGTCACTCTCCAAGGAATTCATCTAGGAGATCACAAATTAGTTCAATCCCATCCCCTCTTAGGAAGCATAAGAGGAGGTCTAGGGTGGATGAGCTAGAGGGAGGAATGAATAAAATCAACCCTCCTACATTATATGGTGAGTATAAGAAGGATGAGGATGCAGAGACATTGTTGTTGGGATTGAGGAACCATTTTTAGTTGCATAACTACTCTTCACAGGAAAAAGCAAGAATTTCCATATACCAACTCAAGGGAAAAACAAGAATGCGGTGGGACCAGTTTGTGCAAGTACAACACATTGATGAGAAGAATATTACTTGGAGGGCGTTTAAGTGGTATTTTCAAGATAAATACTTAACCAAACGTTACTATGATAAGAAAATTAAGGATTTATTTGAACTCAAGCTTGGAGGCATGAACATAGATGAGTATGAAAGGAGATTTTTAGAGTTGCTAAAATGTGTTTCTTTCATCAAGGATGAGCAAGTTAAGATTCAAAGATACTTGAGTGGGATTCCATCATTTATCAGTGATAAGATACAATATTATTATCCTAGGACACTGGAGGAAACCATAAGGCGAGATAATTGCCTCTATGATCAACATAGAGGAAGACCAACTTCCCAAAAGGCTTGGGAAGATGGGAAGAGAAACAAGATGGAGCAGAGGAAGAAGGGGACCAATACACCATTCTTCAAAAACAATCCTCATGGACATCCAACTTTCAAAGAGCCTAGAATGACAAAAACATAGGGGAAAATACCAAGGAAACAACCTATGAAAAGTTTGGGTTATGAGGGAGATTATATTGTTGGGCCCGCAATATGGTTAATTTAATGATGATGATTAGATTCTTTTTGGCCAATAATGTATGTGCATTTTCCTTTTTTGAAGATTTTTGAAGGGTTTTTGTATTAAATCACCATGGTTCATACCGGGTACGTATGATTGATGTTTTATGATGGTTTAAGTATGATTCAACATGTTTTAATGATTACAAGAGTCAAATTCATGTTTTGTGTGTCACAAGGAAGAATCGCAGGTCGTTTTTGCATCTGGCACTCAGTCTGGTACTCCATCCGGCACTCCGTCTGATACTCCATCCGACACTCTGTCTGATACTCCATCTGACACTCTGTCCGACACTTCATCCTACACTAAAACCATGGGCGAGTTGGCGGTTATCATATCGACGACCAACGATGGGCGAATCAGAGACATGGGTTTTTCTTGTGCTCATGGCCTCCAGCGACTGAGCTTCTAACAACCTATATTGGGTTGTTATGTTTGGATTTTATTGGCTCACCTTGTTTCTAGAAGCCACCGACGATTAAGATGCATTAAATGCGATTTACTATTTTTAGAGGAGGTCAACCCTTCCAGTGGTCGACCTCTCAGCTTGTAAACTCTATAAATACCACATCAGTGGTTATACGAATAGTGAGGAGAGAAAAAGGATAGTTAAGATCTGTTTTTCCATTTCAAGACATTTTTCTCTAAAACTGTATAAAACTGTGTTTTTAATTTTAATGTTGAAATCGTGTTGGTTGAGCTCGTGATTCATCGTTAAGGAGTAGCCACAACCTGCTGGGGGACCCACCAGTGGTCTGGGTGAATATTTACTCAATTAGTTTATGATTTCATATAGTGTAATCATAATTTATTTTATTTTCATGTACATGACTTTTATTATGTTTATTTACTGTGTAAATTGTTGTTCATAAGTTTAATTGCTTCAGTTTCTTTTGCAAGTTATTATGAAGGATAGTGTAGTTAAAACATGACTTTTAAATTTATAGGAAAGAACTTGCAAGTTTATATACTAACCCATGTGTGTAATTAGAAGATAGTTAGAATTTCTATATGCTGAAATAGAATTTAAAACAGAGTTAAAAAAGAGCATTTAGTTAATGGTTTCTTTGGCAAGGTTTCGATGGATTATTAGTTGTTAGTTTTGATTTTAGTTCCTAATTTGCTTATCTAGTTTGATTAGTTAGTTTCTAGTTTTCTTATCTTGTTATATGCTGAAATAGAAATAGGATTTGATTTATGTCTTTATGAGTATTTTCCTTTGCAATTTAAATTGTTAAAATAGGATTAGTTTAATTTACTTTATGCAATTTCCATTCTAGATCTAGGTTGCAATTTTAATTTGAAGTTTGATTATTGAGTTTAGTTTTCAGTTATGAATCTCTAAGTAGTATGAATTTTCTTACATTAGCATAGATTGCAATTGAATTAAATAGAATAGTGTTTTTATATTGTTGATGTTTAATGCATGAATTGAAGAATCACATGGATAGGCAGGGTAGTTGATGTTTCTTCTATAATGGATAAGTTATCACTAGATTGTCTAATTCATACCTTTGACTTTGCTATAGAAGTCAATATTGAGCTTATCCCTCTTGAGTTATCATTGATTGTTAAATTCCATCGCGATATCATAAGACACCGGAGACATAACCATCAACACTATATTTGAGTTCTCTCACTTTTATAGATTAGAGGATAGTCTTCTTGCTTTGGTAGATTAAAGAATAGTTTCTTATTGTAGATTAAATATTAGTTGTTGATTGCTTTTATTGTCATGATGCTTTGAATTTAGTAGATTAAGATTTCCTTTCGTAAATTAGAAGTAATTATGGAGTTTAATTTAAGAATAGAGTTCACTTGCTTATTAGTTTGATTAGTTGCTTATTGAATAATTTTGATTAGTTTACTTGTTGTAGAAGTTACGATAGGTTAGTTAGTTGATTGTTTGCTTGTTTACTTGCTTTGACATGGTAGTTTATTGCTTGTTTATTTGTTTTGATAGGGTAGTTGCTTGCTTGTTTATTTACTTACTTGTTGCTTCTTATTGAATTTGAATAGGTTAATTAAAGTAGCTTGTTGTTGTTATTGCTTATTAGGTAGATTAAATAGATAGTTTTCTTTTTCTCATTATAATGGTTAAGTTAATTTGCTTTGAATAGGGTTTTCATTTTCTTTCTTAGAAAAATCCATCGATCCTTTGTTCAAAAGTTACTTAGGGTAAATATTTAACGTTTCTTAATAGGGTTTGATCATTAATAGTCGTTGCTTAAGTAGATTAGCCATTAGATAGACCATTTCCTTATTTAGACTATACTACCTCTAGCCTTTCTTCCTTGGCACATATAGTGCTACAAATCTAAGTTTACTTACCCCGGGTTGAAAATTTAGTTGAGGGTTTTTAGTATTTTTTAGTGCATATAGAACACCCATCATTTTTGGCGCCATTGTCGGGGAGTTGTCTCAAGGTAGGAAATAGTTAGGAAATAGATCATTTCTAAAACTTAGCATTAGTTTGGTGGCAGGGGGGATCTAAGAAGAGAGGCAAGAACCTGTGCATCTACTATAGCAGGTTCCCCCAAACCCAATGGTAGTTTTTCTTTTTGTTTTTTTTTCTTACATGAACAGACCTAGAGACTCGAAAGGTAGATACATTAAATCTAAATCAGGCCTTTCAACCAAGGTTCCTTCCGACCTTTTTGGGGGAAGGAACATTCCACTCATAAACTCCACAGACTGATACCAAAAACAGGAGTTATCTCAACCCAAAGAGCTAAATTTGTCTCTGAAGAGACTAAGATAGGGAGCACTATAGAACAAAAAATTGAAGCATCAATAATAGTGGAACAAGAGGCAAGACCACTCGAGTCTTCCAAAGAACCAAACAATACAACCTTTGTTTTCCTACCACCATTAGGGGATCCTAAATTTGAAGACATCATAGACCCTGAATAGGTGAATACCTTTTTTGGTAGTTCAACCAACATAATTGTCTCTCAAATTGACATAGAAAATTTGGCACCAATAATATCAATCGGTTCGAGTAGAGTCCCAGACATCCAAACAAAAGGAATATATTCCCATCATAAGGATACCTTTTTCTCTTCAATAATAAAACCACTTAAGTACTCTCTTTTTGGAAACCAAACCAGTATGGATGATCGGGAGGATCACAACAATGTAATACACGAGGAGGAAGAAGAAGCTGAAAACCAAACTGAAACTACCTTCAGCTTTCCAATTTTGGACACCACCCCAAATGTCAATATGAAAAATATTCCCCTCTCATCACTTCCCACCTTTTATGGTAAAAGAAGTGAATATCCATATACCTTCCTATTTGAGTTCGACATCTTGTGTAGAAGCTACAACTACTTACAATATTCCCAAAAACTAAAACTCTTTCTTGCCACCCTCAAGGACTCTGCACTAAGATGGTTCATGGGGTTGGGAGAATCCAATATTAGGTCTTGGGAAGCCATGAAATATATATTTATTAATAATTACCAAGACTACTTCAAGACCAAGGAGTCCCATAATGATATTTTCAAAATCCAACAATTAGAAGACAAGACCCTCAAGGATTATATGGAACGGTTTCGTTATATCTCCCAGAAATAAAAATATCATGACCTTTCAGATGATGCAGTTAGGGATATTTTACGTAAGGGAATTTCATAGGAATACCTAGAGATACTTAACCTAATGGCATCAGGTGACATCTCCCATAAACCATTTGCCGAAATCTATGAAATGTGTAAGAATTACTCGAGGAGTAGAGCTATAACAAGAAAGAATGTTTGAGACCCTTATAATAGAAACTTAAAACTAGTTAGTTCAGGTGGTATCACAAGAGAAGAGATATGGAACCTTTTAGAGAACTTCAAGAAAAATATCTTAAGCACAATAGGTTCCCAGTTGGACACCCTAAAAATTAAAAAGAAACAGGAGGAGGAAAATGCAGCAATGAGAATATATTTCCCAAGAGGTAGGAGGAAGCATTCCTCAAGGGAATTCCCATTATATAACATTCAGTTTGTGTCTTCTACACATAAGACCATTCAACCGAGAAATTTCCATCATTTCCCAGTTTGTTAACCATCTATAAGAGTGGGGATCCTGGGGAATCCTCTTATGCACCTAGGAGGCCATGACAGCCTAGGAACCAACCTACATACCCGAATCTACAACCCCAAGTTCCACCCTATTATCAACATCCACAACTGTGGAACTCACCAAGTTGGAAAAATTGGTCTACACAGTACCAACATCCTTGGCTTCAAGGATGGAGAGGAGGGTATAACCAAGGAAATCCTCAAGCTCCACCTGTCCCTATGTCCAACCATCCTTAACCTCAATTTCCACCGAACACTCCGCAACTTCTCCTAGGTTTTGTTCCACCACCTTTACCTCCTATTCCTCAACAATGACCATAACAATATCAGAATACAAGCTCCCCAAGAATGACATTATTACAGGCACAACCAGTGCCCAATCCCAATAATAAGCCCACTCAACCTCTTCACAATGTTGAGATGCAGGCCTTCCCGACATATGTTATTACTCCTATTCCACTACAGGAGATTCAACTAAGGTTGGGAAAATTTCTAGACAGGCAGATGTTATCGAGATAGTTTTTAAGTGCGGACACAAATCAATCCCCCTAGCTTCACTACAAAAATAGAATAAAACAAGACAATACACTACTCTTTCCTTAGCTTTCAATTATCAAATGAGAAATGGATCTAGAACATACCTTTTAAATATTGAATATCTGACTTCACCAATGCAATCCAAGCTTCATCACGAGGTTTATGAGAAATATCTGCAAATAAGCACAAGACAACGAAGACAAGAATAATAGAGTATATTTTATATGAAACTATGGACGTGATCAATGAATCATACAATATGAACAAATAACATTCATATAGTAAATAAAAGTATATCTGTATTAAAGAATGTGGAAGAAAGATACAACAAGATGCCTTGATGTTCTCAGGCTACTTCCAATAGTTCCTTGCTTCCCACATACTTCTTTCTCTGAGGATTATGAGACCATAGATATCCCACTAAATCATGAAAGTGATTAATATCCAAACCATTCAGAAGCCACCTCACCATAGAATCTTCTCCTTCTAGAAGCATTGAGAAAATGCTTGTTTTTCCCACATACAAATGATGTCGCGCCCTAGCTATAGAGAAACCTGCAAAAACTCTGCAACTTAGCTATGGTGTAGCCTGCAGAAATCAGGCATTTCCGCGCTCTGTGTATAGAGAAGCCTACGGAAATCCTCCTTAATAGGGTTTTTACAAAGGAAAATACAACTTCCTCTCTCAGTAAAAGTTCTTCTCCCTTCTTTCTTCAAGAATTTAGGCCACTGACCTCTATAAAGGAAACATATAGGTTTACATCATTAACAGTCTTAGGGATGATGAAAATAATGTGTAAAAGAGAGCCCCCAAAAGTATTAAGTTAGAACATAGTCATAACTGAAATACTGTGTCTAGTGTGTGTAGGGAACAAGGAACACATCGGTTGGAAACCTGCCAACAAACAAGGAAATAAAGCACAACAATATATCATCACTGAGGTAGGCATTCCCATACTTAGAATACAAATGAATCAAAGCATAAATGTTGACATGAAAATATCCATGTCAAGTAAGATAGGTCATGGCCATCAAACATAAATTGTGGATTCATGCCAGTATGACTCAAATCTGAACATATCCACCAAAAATACATTGTGGATATATGTGTTAAAGACTCAAATTTGAACATAGCCACAAGACATACAATGTGGATCTATGCAATAGTACAATATAAATATACTCCAACACAACCTGAATCTATGAGAAAAGATTCATGGTCTTCATCTCCACCACTCTATAGTACGAATCTAGCCATGCGAATGCACGTGCTAAAGTCGAACATGGTAGAAACCACTTGATTACCGGTCATTAATGAATACCATTAACAAGTTCTAGGGAAATCGCCATTAATGTCAATGACTCCCAAGGTACTCTAGTACGATCCAACAAATGTGAATTAATGAGCTGAGGCCGAACACTAAGCGGAATCTTTCGATCATGGGTCAATAATGAAAATCCACTGTCAAAAGCAAGGAAACCTTCCATTGAAGCATGCAAGTTCCAAGGTACCAATTAGTTTCTATGTCTAATTGTTGTATAATAATTTGGAGTCGACAGGAAAAGACTCGTCACATGAGGGTCTTAATGTATCCCCCATCAATTACACAAAACAAGTAGCAAGATTTGAAGTAGATCAAAGTAACCAGTGATTCAGGACTGACTTAGGGATGGCGAACGCAATATAAGGCTTAAGGACTGCAGAAATGGATGATGCAATAGAAGGATTTCCGGGATGAACATCTTTTTGAAAATATTGACGACACGACAACTATCTTGGAAAAAACTAACTCAACAATAGGGATCACAGACCAATTTGTAACCTTAGAAAGGGGTATGATCAAGAGACAAGAATATTTTCCAACCTAGACACAAAGTAAGTGAAAGGGTGTCATGTTCAAAGGTACTAGACACAAAGTAAGTGAAATGGTTTCATGTTCAAAGGTGACTCTTCCATTGAATACAGGTTTAGATACATTTCTTTCCCAATTTCCCCCCACCATTTCTGGTGAGTACCTCTTTATTTTTACACAAGATTGAGGAGGATAACATATGCTTGTATATGTAAGCTCATCCTTTGGATGAGTCCCTCAGAGTATGTTTAAAGAACCATAGGAAGAAGTGGTTTGGTCCCATAAGGGCCTTTCGATGCTTTTTTAACGAGTCCAAAGAGAGAAAACTCAGGGGTTTTTCATATCTAGAGAGTCTGAAAAACACTTAAAGAGAACTCTCTCAGTTCCTTTTTCGTAAATTAATTTGATGAGACTGAAAAAGTGATAAACTAACACCCATCAAACATTTTCTTCAAATAATTTTACAAGCGTGAAAAGAACAAGATCGCTCGGCAATATTTTCATGTTTAGGGAGTTTGAAAAAAGCTTAAAGGGAACTCCAGGGGGTTCCTTTTTTGTATAACCTTTACGATTTTGAAAAAGTGATAAAGTATACTCGATTACACTCTCATTGATTTATGAGCAAAAGAAATAACAAAAACTAAGCTCGGAATTGTTTTCATTTTTACGCAAGCTTAAAACAAAACAAAACAATGCTTGGGATAGTTTTATTTTTATACAAGCTTGAAACTAGCCAAAACTATTCTTGGATCTAGTTTCATTTTTACACAAGCTTGAACCATCTAAAAATATGCTTGAGGTAGGTGGTTTCATTTTTACACAAGCTTGAACCATAAAAAACTATGCTTGTGGCTTCCCAACGCATGGTTCACGAATTCACATGGTTGGTACTTAACCCCCAACTTAAGAATCTGGCGGCTCAACTTCAACATGAAGTCTAGAGGCTGGAAGAAAATGCCCCGGATGCTTTGTTTCATCCAACTGCAAAGGAGAATGAAATGAATCTTCAAATACTAGACAAAGGACTTGACTCAAACAGAGAGGGGGAACAATTTGTTTCATTTTTTAACAAGCTTGACATAGGAACAAGAACTATGCTTGAGAATCCAGGTTCAATCCCCAGACCTATGTTTCATTTTTTAACGATCTTGACACAGAAACAGGAACTGTGCTCTTAACCTCTGTTTCATTTTTTAGCGAGGTTTCCACAGAGAAGCAAAAACTATCCTCGTGACCAGTTTCATTTTTTAATGAGCTTGAATTCATAAAATCATGCTCAAGGCTGGTTTCATTTTTTAATGAGATTGAAATCAGAAAATCATGCTCATAGCTGGTTTCATTTTTTAATGAGCTTGAAATTAGAAAATCATGCTCAAGTTTGGTTTCATTTTTTAATGAGCTTCAAATCAGAAAACCATTCTCAAGGTTGGTTTCATTTTTTAATGAGCTTGAAATCAAAAAACCGTGCTCAAGGCTGGTTTCATTTTTTAACAATCTTGAAATCATAAAACCATGCTCAAATCTCTCTTCTTGATCACGGCTTCCAAGAGGACAGTGCTCTGGAAGGACACCATGTCAAGGGACAAAACTCGGTCATGGCTTCCAAGAGATCTTCATTTGAAGGAATAAACACACTCTAGAAGGAACATATGTCGAGGGTCGTGATAGGGGTAAGGAGATCAGACTCCAATATCCCTACCGAAGATATCACCATGTCAAATACTGGATCCAAGTCATTGTCATTGACAGTGGAAGGCATGGGAGACAACGCCACATAATTGACTTGTGGCAGGGATGATACCGAATTCATATAAGAACCATTTTGGGAGGTCATCCAGTCAGGACCGATGAATGAAAGTTGATCAATAGTCACAATTCTTCCATCGTGAGGAAAATATATCACACGAAAAAGAGTGGACACAATAGCTTTCATGGCATAGACATAATCTCGCCCAAGGAGTAAAGAAAAATTCAAGGGGTCTTTGACTACCATGACATCAATAAAGATAGTTTTCCCTCCTAGATTTATAGGAAAATGAGGAAGAGTCCCTAAAGGTTGACTGGTTCTTCTATTAAAAGCTAACAGATTTTGCATAACCAGTGCAAGTTGAGGACAACTCAAAGCTTGCCAAGCAATATAGGACAAAATACTAATGGACACACCTTCATATATCAACGTCTAAGGAATGTCCCGACCACAAACCTATACTATAACCTAGAAAGGAATGTCAGAGGGAAGACGAGGTCTAGTTAGAACACCCCAATTAAAAAGGATGGCTTCATTACTTGGAGGAGGTTCCATGGGAGAAGGAGGAATGCCCCCCAGCATGGTAGATTCTGTATCAACAAGGAAAACATGGCCAGTATCGGGTTTACTCTCTAGTGGGAGAGTAGGATTGATTGATAATGATGTCAAATTGAATAATTGGGTTTCATTCTCCAAGGGGGGAATGGGCTCGACAGGTGGAAATAGATTGACCACTTGGGTTTCACTCTCTGGCGGGACAGTGGGATTCACCGAGGATGGGATCAGATCAACCACTTCGTCAACTGGTTCAATGAATTACGTGACCAGATTGACTACATGATGAATTGGACTGACCAATGAAGGGGCCAGATCAATCATTCCATCAACTACATGTGGGTCGAGAGTAAGCTTGTGATAAGCAACTAGAAGTTGGGGCTATGAAACAGTCATGTATTCCAGTAATTTTGAGGCTTCGTCCATACGAGGGAAAAGGTGAGTTAGATGGCTCCCTTTGCATAACATACACGGGAACTTGACTCTACTTTTGTTCTTCCCAACGATATCTTGACTAGTTGACGGGAGGTCATCAACATGTTGTTCATAGGTTGACAAAATGGGTTGGCGAGGGTATGTAGAACATGCTTCTATAACATTGGATAGACCAGGGAAATCCTTAAGAAGATGGATACCCTTACAAATCCTGCACGGGTACTTGGGCTTACGAGTTGTGTGAGCGATCTTGACATCATCAACACTCCCAACATGATTAACAATAACTGGTTGTTTTCCAACATGTTTGGAAGTGGTTGGAAGTTTGGACCCTTCCTTATTTTTCTTCTTCTTCTTCTTCATTTACTTCTTCTTCTTATCCACTGGGTTACTAGCGGCAGATCTTTCACTTAGCGAAGAATATGAAACAGAAGAAGACCTTGCAAGTGAAGAAGGTGAAGAAGATCTTACTAGTGAAGAAGGTGAAGGATCAACATGAGGTTGATGTTCTTGGGGGGAAGTGCTTACAAATGAAGCACCAGCTGCATTTGGGATTACCTGAGTAGAAAACAACCATACTGGTAATCCAATTGTGAGACCTGAAAGGCTCAAAGTAGCGATGTGAGGAGGACCAATGTTTCCTTAGGAAGGAAAAACAAAAGTTTCCCCTGAAGCAGGGGTTCCTTCATTGGTCATTTCAGGAACTGATGCCATTAGATAAATATCTAATCTAGAGTCCATTAGGGAAAACAAACAACACACGCTAAAAATCTAGTAAGCAAGCAAGAAAACAAAACCTCCTCACAATGAACTCACTAGTTGGTGATGAATTCCAACGTCGTGGGATCAAAGTAAGAAAGGGTTGAGATAGAGTGGTTGGAAAAGTTACGTTGATGACATGTTTAACAGACTAACGCCTTGGTGCAAGCTCCCACACTTAATCGTGGGTATACCCTCCAAGGGGCCCAAGTGAGTTTGGCCAACGTCGATTCTAGGTGCCGTGAAGACTTGCCCCTCCACAGTCACCTCATGTAAAGACCTTGAAGATATAGGCCACTAAGGTTACTAATTACTACAGTGATGTTTGGGGAAACAATCGACAGTCTGATCCACACACAATGGTAGGGTATCTAGCTCGAAATCAACTTGAAAGGATTCCACTCATCATTGTGGGTATACCTTCAAGCGACCCCCATAATATGCATAATCTCTACACCAAGACCAACAAAGTAGGGTGAGTAACTCTACTAGTCTCAATGTGACCTCAGGTTTGACCCTTGTGTGAGAAGGGCTTCCCAAGAAAAAATGTAGCAAGTGGATTTCACCACTCCCTAATGCAAGATTCTATGTTTGTTTGCAGCTTTGGAAAGTTATCTTTCACACCTATTCCAAAGCCCTACAAATAATGTAGGTTTGCTACCATAAAATATAAAAATGTCTAATCATTTTTTATAAGATCTTTATTTTAAGGATGTTTTTACTCAAGAGGAAAAAATGGTGTGGACTAGATGATGTTTTGACCGACTCTAAACAATGCAAGGAAATGAGAATGAAAATATTTCACTTCAATGAAAACTAGATTACGAGAAGGAGAAAACGTTTATCATTCCCATATGCACAATGTCCAAAAAATTTTAAACTCATCAATATCAATATCTTCAAGAAATGAGACAAAGAGACTGTACACCAATACATGATTCACGCCCCCCCCGGCCATGAGGGGGAATTGTTTTTTAGAATTCAAGACCAAAAAATGCCAAAAATCATGTAATTTCACTACTTCAAATGCAAGGATGTCCCCAAACTAATGCAAAGCAAGAAAATTAAAACTTTTTGTTTTAAATATAGCTAAAAGAAATAGAAAATATATATAAAACAAAGCAACCCAAACAAATTTTATCTTTTAACACGAATTATTCAATAAAAGAAGTGTTCTTTCACTAAACAATTCTAAAGAAAAAAAAAACAATGCTTTGTAACAGAAAGACACTCAAAGAAAAAGATCAAATCTTTCAAAATAAAACAAAGAAAAAAGATGGCTAAAAGCATATTCAAATTTTGTCAATTAGACCCAACAAATCACCCTAGAACCACATCACAGATATGGGCAGGGAAAACCACCAAAAACAAAAAATTTCACAATCTTTGCAGGCTGGAAGACTATCACAGTGCGGAATTCCTTGATCGCCACAAGCCAGAAATGGGTAGGGTCTGGATTTTCCACACTAGTCTAAACAGGTAGGGTGAGGAAATCCTAAGTCTCCACACTGTTCCTCAAAGCAGGGTGCAGAAATCGAACAAAAATGGAAAAAAATAAAAAAATTAAGAAGGTTTTCCAGTGAAGCTTAATAGTCAGAGAGTCAAGATGGATCTCCCAGTGACTTGAAAAATGGAAACCAAGAAATCAAAGAAAGAAAACAATACAAAATAGAAAATCAATCCATTCCCCAGTGGAGTTGTGAATTTTGTTATCAGGCTAATTGTTAAGTGCAGACACAAATCAATCCCCCTAGATTCACTACGAAACTAGAAAAAAACAAGACAGTACACTACTCTTTCCTTAGCTTTCAATTATCAAATGAGAAATGGATCTAGAAGATACATTTTAAATATTGAAGATTCGACTTTGCCAATGCAATCCAAGCTTCGTCATGAGGTTTATGAGAAATATCTGCAAATAAGCTCAAGCCAACGAAGACAAGAATATTAGAGTCTATTTGATATGAAACTGTGTACGTGATCAAGGAATCATACAATATGAACTAATAACATTCATATAGGAAAGAAAAGTATATATGTTTTAAAGAATGTGGAAGAAAGATACAACCATATTCCTTGATGTTGTTAGGTTCCTTCCAACAGTTCCTTGCTTCCCACACACTTCTTGCTCTGAGGATTCTGAGACCATAGATCTGATAGCTACTCACGATATATATTTACAAAGAAAAGCTCAAAGCCACTCTAACCAAGCTAACAATATCAATCCAAAAAAACTACTAACCATTTCCATGAGAGCTCCTCTCCTTTTATAACATGAAGAGGATAAGGTGAGGAGGTTAGGATGATCCCACTAAATCATGAAAGAGAGTAAGATCCAAACCATTCGGAAGACACCTCACCATAGAAGATTCTCCTTCTAGAAGCATCGAGAAAATGCTTGTTTTTCCCCTGTATGAAGGCCACCGCACCCTAACTATAGAGAAACCTATGGAAACTCTACAACTTAGCTATGGTGTAGCCTACAAAAATCAGGCATTTCCACACCCTGTGTATAGAGCAGTCTGTGGAAATCCTCCTTAATAGGGTTTTTACAAAGGAAAATACAACTTCTTCTCTCAGTAAAAGTTCGTCTCCCTTGTTTCTTCAGGAATTCAAGCCACTGACCTCTCTGAAGGCAACATATAGGTTTACATCATTAACGGTCATAGGGATGACAAAAATAATGTGTAACAGTAGAGACCTTCAGTAGTCATCCATGAATAAGAAGACGAGGAAACCCCCAAACAACCTACGGATGACACTAGGTGGGAAGATGTTATTATTCCCGAGGACCAAGAATCCAATATTCCCCAAAATGAACCGTCACAAATTACGAAGGCCCCTCCTTATCTAGAAATATTAGTAATCGAGAAACCTACCACCCGACCAGAATTTGACATATTGAATGAATTGAAGAATACTTGTATCAAGATTCCCTTACTTCAATCTATTAAGGACATTCCAATATAGAGTAAGGTAGTAAAATAATTGTGTATTAAGAAGCAAGGTAGGAAGCAGAAGGACCCTCCTACACTACATTTTATAGGATAACTTTCTGAACACATATCAGAGCAGCCCAAGCTAGCAAAATATGGGAACCTAGGAAACCCCATAGTGACCATAACCATTAATGAGGTCTCCATTGGAAACACTCTCATAGACCTAGGGGAATCCATCAATGTTATGACCGCTACTACCTTGGAGAAATTACAGTTGAAACCTCTTCTTAGACCTACCCCAACCATTTTGGAATTAGCAGATATGACTAGGGTTATACCTGAAGGAATTTTGGATGATATCATAGTTACTTTAGCTTCATGGGAGTACCCAATAGACTTTCTGGTCATCCACTCAAAGGATACTACCAAAGGCCATCCCATTATCTTGGGAACACCTTGGTTAGACACAACCAATGCATTTATTGGTTGTAGAGAGGGAGAAATGACCATCTCAAATGGAATTTCTATCTAGAAGCTCACCATATACCCTCCAGCCCAACCTATCATGGATAATCTATGGTCGCTTGAATGTCCATACAAGAATGAGGACTGGGAAGAACCTGTTTTACCAAGTGACCATGCCTGGGCACTTTAGGAGCACACAACGGAAAATGTACTAAACCAGTTCATTTTTGCTATCACGTGTGTTGATTTTCCACAATATTTTCCCCAATTTGAATACATGTTTGGGGAAGAATTTCAGGAACAATTGGACCCATACATTTTGTCTTCGACATCTTTCATCTTCGATATAAACGAGTCTGCCACATATTATACCATGCCCTAAGAGATTAGTCCAGGAATTGTTTTACATATAAACTCCAGGCTAGATGTAGACCAAGAAAAACAATTAGTAAGTATCCTTAAAGAACAATAAGGGGCATTCTCCTGGGTATACACTGAAATGAAGGGTATACACCATGACGCATGCATTCATCACATATACACCGAGGGGCAAGTAACACCTATTAGGCAGCCCCAAAGAAGGATGAACCTAACACTCAAGGATATAGTAAAAGAGGAGATCCAAAAGTTATTAAATGTTGTATTTATTTATCCCATCTCCGACAATAAGTGGGTATCCTCGCTTGTAGTGGTTCCAAATAAAGTGACCTGGAAATGGAGGATTTGTGTTGATTTCTGGGAACTCAACAAAGCCACTCTAAAGGATTACTTTCCTCTTCCTTTCATCGACCAAGTTTTGGATACCCTGTCTGGAAAGAAGTATTTCTTATATTTAGATGGGTACAACGGGTACAATAAAATTCTCATAGCACCCGAGGATCATGACAAGACAACCTTTACTTATCCTTGGGGCACCTATGCCTATAGGGTCTTGTCATTTGGATTGTGTAATTCTCCTGCCACATTTCAACAAGCAGTACTATGGATATTTGCGGATCTTATCCATGATTGTGTGGAGGTTTACATGGATGACTTCACAGTATATGGCGATACTTACCAAGGAGCCTTAGATAAATTAGAAAAATTCCTTATCAGATGTCAAGAAATGAACCTATCTTTACGTCATGAAAAATGTAAAATGTTTTTGACTGAAGGAATGGTTCTAGGAAATCATGCTTCATCCAAAGGGATAAAGTCGATCCTGGAAAGATTGAGGTCATTGTCAGACTTCCACCCCCCAAAAATCAGAAAGAGGTGAGAATCTTTCTTGGACATGCCGGATATTACCGGCGATTTATTGAAAATTTTACAAAGATTGTTGCACCTATGTTTGGATTGTTAATAAAGGATGTCGATTTTGTTTGGACTGAGCAGTGTCAAACTACCTTTGAAACCCTGAAAGATAAGTTTTTTGTGGCACCAGTTCTTAGAGGGCCCAATTGGACTCTCCCATTTCACATATCTGTTGATGCCTCTGACACTGCAATAGGAGGGGTACTAGGGAAGAAAGAATACCAGTAGTCCTATGCCATTTATTTTGTGAGCAAGAACTTGTCCCCTGCCGAGTTAAAATACACAGTTACCAAGAATGAATTCTTGGAAGTTGTTCATGCTATCAATATTTTTTGTCACTACATTACAGGTTACAAAGTATTTGTACATACATATCATTTTTCCATTATATTTCTCATGAATAAACCCATAACTAATGGCTGAGTGACTAGGTGTCTCCTGCTATTGCAAGAGTTTAATATCACCGTGCTTGACTGACCTAGAAAGGAGAATTTGGTAGCTGATTTTCTTTCACGAATAAAAACTGAGGATGATGGTATTCCCATAGATGATAGTTTCTGAAACGAACATATTTTTTCTCTTTCTTTAAATACCCCATGGTTTGAAAATATGGCAAACTATTTGGCTACTAGGAAGTTACCGTCTCATTTCTCACCTCATGAAAAGCATAAAATTATCACGCAAAGTGATAATTACTCTTGGGTTGGCCATGACCTTTTTCGTATAGGTCCTGATTTGATTATTCGTAGATGTGTCTGATAAGACGAGGTACCAAAAATCCTAGGAAGTTGTCATGATGGACCATGTGGTGGCCATTTTTCTGAAAAACTTACAACATATGAGGTGTTACATTCGAGTTACTATTGGCCTAGCATTTTCAAAGACGTTGCCAAGTATGTGAGGATCTTTGATAGTTTCCAAAGGATAGGAAAACCTACGTCAGGTGACGAAATGCCTTTACGTGCCCAGGTTATGATTGAACCTTTTGAGAAATTGTCCCTTGACTTTGTAGGACCAACTTCACCCATGTCTCGTAACAAAAACTATATTTTGGTTTGTACAAATTATGTCACCAAGTGGGTAGAGACAAATGCCCTATTTAGGGATATAGAAAAATCTGTTTTCGAATTCATTTATGAAGACATCTTTACCCATTTCGGTGTCCCTCATGAGACTATTACAGACCAAAGAACTCAATTCACTTCCAAGCTAATGAGAGAGCTAAGAGATAAATATGGGATTAAACACTTTAAGTCTTATCCATACCACCCACAAGCTAATGGATAGGTAGAATCTACAAACAAAGTTATGGAAGCTATATTAACCAAGACTATTCAATTACATCACCGAGATTCAGCTGATAGGCTTCCAGAGGCTTTGTGGGAATATCGGACCACCAGGAGAAACACCACTGGGCATACCCCTTATGAGCTAGTGTACGGGAAACACGTACTTCTACCAATATAATTTCAAGTAAGGACCTTCCATATTTCCGTAGAATTGGGATTGAACTTAGATGAGGCTCAGAAACAATGAGCCCTACAATTGAATGAGTTGTATGATATCAGGAAAGATGCCATCCAATGAACAATGTTAGTCCAAAACCAGAGGAGCAAGTTGTTAGACAATTAAGAGGGGGGGGGGGGTGAATCAGTTGTCTCTATGCTTAAAAAATTATGCCCATTTTAAACTCATTAAAGAACACTCAAATATGATCACAATAATTCAGGGAAGTAAGCAATAGAGTATTCACCATCAATCACACACATGAAGTATATAGAAACATATATTCTCGAGGAAACCCATAAAGGGAGAAAACCTCTTCCACTTAGAATGATAGGAAATATTTTATGTTCTGTACATCATCTATCTTTGAGAACCAACTCAATGTGAGGCTACCACCTCTGTTTTACAAGCTGCAACTTGCTGAGAGAACCAACTCTTTGGTTTCTCTAGCACCCACTAGAAGTAAGCACCAATTGGATGGAAGCACCAACTTCCTAATTGTTTCAACACCAACTGGATGGAAGCAGCACCTTCCAATCACACAGGCACCAACTTGTATAACAAAGAACAATGGTTCTCCCTTTCACCACACTACTACCTTGGTTTTTCTGGCTACAACCAGATGGAAGCTACAACTCCTTATGTTCAAGCACCCACTTGAAACTCTAAGGACAACAGTCCTACCTAGCACCACCCTACCACCCTAAAATATAAATCTTTTCTTGCTGAAATTTATTACAGTGATACTGTATTTATTATTGGCTTACCAGTCTCATCACTGTTCTGCTACACCTCTCTACTCTTCCTGCATCAATGTCTTCCTTATCACATCTTCTTGCGCTTAATTTCTCATACAGTTTGCGGTTTTTGCCATTTATTCTCTATCCATCTTATGTTCTTTATCTTTTCATTTTCTCCCTCATTTCATTGCTTAAAGTTCGACTAATGTTTACAAAAAAACAACAACCTTCCTCTGTCATGGCATATTTCTTTTATTCATGCCCTCATCATATGTTACTCTCTAAATCTCCAATGGCCATGTTAGGAATCTGAAAATGCTCAAGAGCCATGACTCCAATGCCCCAGAACAATGATTCAGTTAGTGTAACTGAATCGTAACTGATCAAGAAACCATGAAGTGAAACAACAACCCTTCGATCAGATTTGGTTTGATCAGCGTTGTTGGATTATACACACAAAGGTTTTTTTTTTACTTTTCAATGCGTAACCTCCGATGTGGATTCTAAAAACGCTAGATCCTTCCCCTATATTCTGCTTATGTGACCTTGGGAGATGCTCTCATGTGACCTCATGATTGCAGGCATGACCCAAGGTGGTTTGGGGGAAATATGCTTTTCGGACCGCAATTCACTATAGAGATCCACGTATGCCTTTGGCAATACCATGGTTTTGATTC